>SJYT01038613.1:267954-290899 GCA_006410635.1 Cephalophus harveyi | reverse complement strand
TGGAGAAGACTCTTGAGAGTCCCTTGGACTGCAAGGAGATCCAACCAGTCCATTCTGAAGGAGATCAGCCCTGGGATTTCTTTGGAAGGAATGATGCTAAAGCTGAAACTCCAGTACTTTGGCCACCTCATGAAAAGAGTTGACTCACTGGAAAAGACTCTGATGCTGGGAGGGATTGGGGGCAGGAGGAGAAGGGGACGACCGAGGATGAGATGGCTGGATGGCATCACTGACTCAATGGACATGAGTCTGAGTGAACTCCGTGAGTTGGTGATGGACAGGGAGGCCTGGCATGCTGCGATTCATGGGGTCACAAAGAGTCGGACACGACTGAGTGACTGAACTGTGCCCCTCCTTGTTTGTTATTCGATTTGAGGCATCCCAGATCTGGAGTCTACAGGCTCTATTGTAGGGCTCATGGTGAGAACCTTCTGGTGGGCTCATGCCAATATATACTGGTTATCACTGCTGCCAGTTCCTTTGTCCCTGCAGTGAGTCACTGCTGACCCATGCCTTGCAGGGGACCCTCCAACACTGGCAGGTACATCTGGTTTAGTTTCTTGTTGGGTCACTACTTCTTTCCCCTGAGTCCTGGCACCTGCAAGATTTTGTGTGCACTATCTAAGAGTAAAGTCTGTGTTTCAAACAGTCCTGTAAAAGTTTTGCAATCAAAACCCGCTGGCCTTCAAAGTTAGATTCCCTGGGTATTCCTAGTTCCTTTGCCAGATTCCCAGGTTGGGAAGCCAGACACGGATCTCAAAACTTTCATAACAGTGAAGAACTTCTGTGGCATACTTGATCTCCAGTTTGTGAGTTGCCCACACACCAGGTATAAAATTTGATTTTATGTGTTTGCACACCTCCTACCATCTTGCTGTGGCTTCTCCTTTGTCCTTCGATGTGATGTATTTTTTTCTGGTGGGTTCCAGTATCCTCCTGTCAATGGCTGTTCAACAGTTTGTGATTTCTGTGATCTCACAGAAGGAGGTGAATGCACGTACCTTTACTCCTCTATCTTGAACCAGTTTTGGCAATTTCTAACAATGCCAAACATATGATCCAACAATTTCACTCCTAAGTATTCACTCAAAAGAGTTGAAAATGTATATCTACACAAAATTTTTCATTAAAATAATAACTTTTTATAATCAAAAAGTTGGAAGCAACTAAGGTGTCTTTTAACAGGTGAATATATAAAAAATAACTAGTATATGCATAAAATGGAGCATTATTCACTGATAGAAGTATGCTACAAAAACAGATGTAATAAACTTTTAAGTGTAGACAGGAAAAAAAGATCTGTGACTTCCAGGTCTTCAGGAGATGGAGAGTAATGAATATTTGGGCACAGAAGTTTCTAGGGTATTAAAACTCTTCTGCATGATACTGTGTTGGTATATACATGACATTTGTCAAAATACATATAATTGCATAGTACAAAGAGAAGATCCTCGTGTCAAATAGAAACTTTAGAGTTGGTAATTATGTATTAGTATCTGTTACTTGTTATATTAATATACCACATAATACAAGATGTTAAAATAGAAATAATTCCTTGCAGGGGCAGGGAGAAGGGGCATATGAGAACTCTATACTTTTTTGTACATGTTTTCCAAAATCCAAAAGCCACTCTTTAAAAATATCTGATAAAAATGACCTCATTTTTTTTTTGCAATACATTGCTATGTAAATTAAGTAACAATCCACAAATTAGGGGAAAATATTTTCAGAACAATATCTCACAAATGATTTGTAGCAAAGATATATAAAAATGAAAGTGAAAATAGCTCAGCTGTGTCTGACTCTTTGCAACTCCATGGACTGTAGCCTGCCAGGCTTGTCAATCCATGGGATTCTCCAGGCAAGAATGCTAGAGTGAGTAGCCTGTTCTCTTCTTTGGGATCTTCCCAACCCAGGGATCGGACTCAGGTCTCCTGCATTGCAGGTGGATTCTTTACCATCTGAGTCACCAGGAAAGCCCAAATTACCCTCAAAATGCAATAGCAAAAATGCAGAATAGCACTGAAAAATTATCAGAATGGTTGAACAATTTACCAAAGATATGCAAATTGAAATTAAGCACACAAAAAGACATTCAACATCAGTGGTATTGTATTGCTGTTGTTCAGTCGCTAAGTCATGTTTGACTCTGTGACCACATGAACTGCGGTACACCAGGCTTCCCTGTCCTTTATCTCCCAGAGTTTGTCAGAATCATGTCAGGGATGCCATACAACCATCTCATCCTCTGTCACCCCCTTATCCTCCTGCCCTCCATCTTTCCCAGCACCAGGGTCTTTTCCAGTGAGTCAGTTCTTCACATCAGGTGGCCTAAGTATTGGAGCTTAGCTTCACCATGAGTGTTTCCAATGAATATTCAGGGTTGATTTCCTTTAGGCTTAACTGGTTTGATCTTGCTGTCTAAGGCACTCTCAAGAGCACTACAGTTTGAAAGCAACAATTCCTTTACACTCAGCCTTCTTTGTGGTCCAACTCTCACATCCTTACAGACTACTGGAAAAATCGTAGCTTTAAGGAAATGCAAATTAAACACGTGATGAGATCATGCTACAACCCTACCTGAATGGCTAACATTAAAAGCACTGACATAATCAGATTTTGGCAAGGACTCTCTATAACTGTCATGTATTGCTGCTGGAAATATGAAATGGTCAAAAAACTGAGCAGACACCTCACCCAGGGGATTCACATTTGGCAAATAAGCATATTATATTTCAGCCACTTTGGTAAATAGTAGGTATATATATTTTTATAATGTTGAACATAAGTTTACCATACAACCAGAAATCCTATTCCTAGATATTTACCTACGTGTAATGAAGACCTCAGCCCCTTTAAAAAAAACCTGCAAGTGGATGTTTGCAGCAGCTTTATCCATAATTACCAAAATCTATAAATAGTTCAAATGTCCCTCAGTTGGTAAATAGGAAACAAATTGGAAACTACTACTCAAATAAAATGAGGAATAAACTAATGCATGCAATAATATAAGTGAATCTCAAAAGTATGATCCAAAGTGAATTGAAGAAGCTTATCATCAAAAAGTCTACAATTAACAAATGTTGTCAAGAATATGGAGAAAAAGGAGCCCTAGTACACTGCTGATGGGAATGTTAATTGGTACAGCCACTGTAAAAATATATAGAGGTTAATTAAAAAATTAAAAATAGAGGTACCATACTCCTGGGTTTATATCCAAAGAAAACAAAAACACTAATTCAAAAAGATAGAAAAAGGATACATGCACCTCAATGTCATAGCAAGATTATTTATAATAGCCAAGATACGGTAGCAAACTAACTTTCCATCAACAGGTGAATGGATAAAGATGTGCATTGCTGCTGCTGCTGCTAAGTCACTTTAGTAGTGTCTGACTCTGTGCAACCCCATAGACTCCCATAGGCAGCCCACTAGGCTCCTCCATCCCTGGGATTCTCCAGGCAAGAATACTGGAGTGGGTTGCCATTTCCTTCTCCAATGCATGAAAGTAAAAAGTGAAAGTGAAGTCGTTCAGTCATGTCTGACTCTTAACGACCCCATGGACTGCAGCCTACCAGGCTCCTCCATCCATGGGATTTTCCAGGCACGAGTACTGGAGTGGGGTGCCATCGCCTTACCTGAAGATGTGCATTATATATATATATATACACACATACACGTGCACACCTA
Organism: Cephalophus harveyi; assembly: GCA_006410635.1. Lineage (NCBI taxonomy): Eukaryota > Metazoa > Chordata > Mammalia > Artiodactyla > Bovidae > Cephalophus > Cephalophus harveyi. The sequence goes on along the minus strand of SJYT01038613.1, from coordinate 287,209 downwards.
TTAGATGGCATTACTGACTCAATGGATGTGAGCTTGAGCAAGCTCTGGGAGATGATGAAGGACAGGGAGGCGTGGCATGCTGCAGTCCATGGATTTGCAAAAAGTCAGACACTACTGAGTGACTGAAGAACAACAACAATACTTATTTACAATGGAATATTGCTCTGCCATAAAATAATTAAATTTTGCCATTTGTAACAAGGGTGAATTTGGAAGTTGTTATGCTTATTGAAATGTCAGAGAAAGACAAATACTGTGTGTTATCACTTATGTGTAAAATTCAAAAAATAAAATAAAAATCAACATAACAAAAAATAAACAGACTCACAGAGATCAAACTAATTGTTACCCATTGGGAGAGGAAAGGGGATGGGACAAGACAGAGGCAGGAGTTTAAGATTAAAAAGCTATTATGTATAAAATAAATAAGCTGCAAGTATATCATAGCATATAGCACAGAAATATTAAAATTTAAATGGAGTATAATCTTTAAAAATATTAAATCACTATGTTGTACATATAAAATTAATATAATATTGTAAAGCAGCTATAGCTCAATAAATAAAAACAAAAACAGCAAAAATAAAGCCTTTTTTACCTACATTTCAGGGTTTATTCTCCTTGCTTCACTCCCATTCACTCTCTTGGAAATGTGGTGTCAACCTTATTCATTTTTGTATCTTTCTCTCAATGATATATAATAAAGCTCAATAAATACTTCATCAATTAAGAAAAGAAGAGCCAGACCCGAAAGTCTACCTCCATATGCTTCCATTTATATGGCATTCTGGAAAAGGCAAAACTGTAGTATTAGAGAACAGATCAGTAGTTGCTAGGGGATGGAGGTGAAAGGGTGAGATGAATAGAAGTTTCCATGAGGTAACTTTGGATGTGACATAACACATTTGCATCTTGATTATGATGGTCATTGCACAGTTGCATGAATTTTCATAATTCATAGAATTATATACCAAAAAGAACAGATTTCACTTTATATAAATTATGCTTCAATAAAACAAAGCTTTTGAATGCCAAAAAATACAGCAAATGTTATTAATATAATTTTAAATAGCAAAATAAAATTATATATATTTATATTTGTAATGTGTAAATAAATATATAAAGAAGATTATACATAGAATCTCCTTTATGTGTGTGTGTGTCAAAGGGAGATGAGAATGGAGAATAGGACTGGAAGTAAAGAATAAAAAGGATATAAACAATGTTTGAATCTTCAAAGATGCTTAATCAAGTCAGTTGTACTGTGCTCATTTGAGATATAAAAGGGAAAAAGAGGTTATAGTCCAAAAACACAAAAAGGAGTGAATGTGAACCCAGCAATTCCACTGCTGGGCATACACACTGAGGAAACCAGAACTGAAAGAGACATGAGTACCCCAATGTTCATCGCAGCACTGCTTACAATCGCCAGGATATGGAAGCAACCGAGATGTCCATTGGCAGATGAATGGATAAGAAAGCCTGGTACATATGCACAAAGGAATATTACCCAGCCATTAAAAAGAATGCATGTGAATCAGTTCTAATGAGGTGGATGAAACTGGAGCCTATTATGCAGAGTGAAGTAAGTCAGAGAGAAAAACACCAATACAGTATATTAACACATATATATGGAATTTGGAAAGATAGTAATGATGACCCTGTATGTGAGACAGTAAAAGAGACACAGATGTAAGGAACTGACTTTTGGACTCTGTGGGAGGAGGCGAGGGTGGGATGATTTAAGAGAATAGCATTGACACATGCGTATTACCATATGTGAGTTAGATCGCCAGTCAAGATTTGATGCATGAGACAGGGTACTCAGGGCTGGTGTACTGGGATGACCCTAAGGAATAGGATGGGGAGGGAGGTGGGAGGGGGCTTCAGGATGGGAACACATGTACACCCATGGTTGATTCATGTATGGTGAAAACCACTACAATATTGTAAAGTAATCAGCCTCCCATTAAAATAAATTGATTAATTAAAAAAAGGAGTGAATGTGAATGCTGATTAACTTTGTGAAGTTTAGGGAAAGTTAAAGTGAATGCCTATGACCCAACAATTTAACTTTATGATATCTACTTTGGGGAAACACTTAAATATATGCAAAAGCAATCCTGTACAAGGACATTGCCTATAGCATTATTTGAAATTGGAGAAGATTGCAAACTAAATGTCCACAATGGAAAATGGCAAACTTAACTATTGATATATTCATGTTATGAAAAATTAACAGTTTAAAAATTGTTGTTCAGTAGCTCAGTCGTGTCAGACTCTTTGGGACTCCATGGACTGCACCATGCCAGGCTTCCCTGTCCTTTATCATTTCCCAGAGTTTGCTCAAACTCCTGTCCATTGAGTTAGTCATGCTATCCAACCATCTCATCTTTTGTTGTACCCTTCTCCTCCTGCCTTCCATCTTTCCCAGCATCAGGGTCTTTTCCGATGAGTTGGCTCTCCACATCAGGTGGTCAAAATGTTGGAGTTTCAGCTTCAACATCAGTCCTTCCAAAGAATATTCAGGACTGATTTCCTTTAAGTTTGATTGGTTTTATATCCTTGCTGTCTAAGGCTCTCCAGAGTGTTCTCCAGCACCACAGTTCAAAGGCATCAATTCTTCAGAGCTCAGCCTATTTTGTTATCCTGCTCTCACATCTGTATGTGACTACTGGAAAAAACATAGGTTTGACTATACAGACCTTTGTTGGCAAAGTGTTAGTCACTCAGTCGTGTCAGACTCTTTGCGACCACATGGACTATAGCTCGTCAGACTCCTGTCCATAGAGTTCTCTAGGCAAGAATACTGGAGGGAGTTGCCATTTCTTTCTCCAAGGTATCTTCCCAGTCTAGGGGTTGAACCCAAGTCTCCTCCATTGCAGGCAGATTTTTACTGTCTAAGCCAGCAGGGAAGCTATTTTTGTATCTTTATTAGCCATCTGTATGTCTCCCTTAGAAGAAACAGAGTAGCCATCATGGTCAACAAAATAGTCCAAAATGCAGTACTTGGATGCAGTCTCGAAAAGGACAGATTGATCTCTGTTCGTTTCCAAGGCAAACCATTCAATATCACAGTAATCCAAGCCTATGCCCCAAACAGTAATGCTGAAGAAGCTGAAGTTGAACGGTTCTATGAAGACCTACAAGACCTTTTAGAACTAACACCCAAAAAAGATGTCTTTTTCATTATAGGGGACTGGAATGCTAAAGTAGGAAGTCAAGAAACACCTGGGGTAAGAGGCAAGTTTGGCCTTGGAGTATGGAATGAAGCAGGACAAAGGCTAATAGAGTTTTGCCAAAAGAACGCACTGGTCATAGCAAACACCCTCTTCCAACAACACAAGAGAAGACTCTACACATGGACATCACCAGATGGTCAACACCGAAATCAGATTGATTATATTCTTTCCAGCCAAAGATGGAGAAGCTCTATACAGTCAGCAAAAACAAAACCGGGAGCTGCCTGTGGCTCAGATCATGAACTCCTTATTGCCAAATTCAGACTTAAATTGAAAAATGTGGGGAAAACCACTAGACCATTCAGGTATGACCAAAATCAAATCCCTTATGATTATACAGTGGAAGTGAGGAATAGATTTCAGGGCCTAGATCTGATAGATAGAGTGCCTGACGAACTATGGATGGAGGTTCGTGACATTGTACGGGAGACAGGGATCAAGACCATCCCCATGGAAAAGAAATGCAAAAAAGCAAAATGGCTGTCTGGGGAGGCCTTAAAAATAGCTGGGAAAAGAAGAGAAACCCAAAGCAAAGGAGAAAAGGAAAGATATTAGCACCTGAATGCAGAGTTCCAAAGAATAGCAAGAAGAGATAAGAAAGCCTTCTTCAGCGATCAACTCAAATAAAAAGAGGAAAACATCAGAATGGGAATGACTAGAGATCTCTTCAAGAAAATTAGAGATACCAAGGGAACATTTCACGCAAAGATAGGCTCAATAAAGAACAGAAATGGTATAGACCTAACAGAAGCAGATGATATTAAGAAGAGGTGGCAAGAATACACAAAAGAACTGTACAAAAAAGATCTTCACAACCCAGATAATCACGATGGTGTGATCACTCACCTAGAGCCAAACATCCTGGTGTGAAGTCAAGTGGGCCTTAAAAAGTATCACTACGAACTAAGCTAGTGGAGGTTATGGAATTCCAATTGAGTTATTTCAAATCCTGGAAGATGATGCTGTGAAAGTGCTGCACTCAATATGCCAGCAAATTTGGAAAACTCAGCAGTTGCCACAGGACTGGAAAAGATCAATTTTCATTCCAATCTCAAAGAAAGGCAATGCCAAAGAATGCTCAAACTACCACACAATTGCACTCATCTCACATGTTAGTAAATTAGTGCTCAAAATTCTCATTTATTCAACATACATTTAATATTAATTTTCCAGTTTTTGCCAAGATAATTCTAAGCAACATTCTTTTACCTCTACTTTTTGTTTTTCCTTTTTTATACTTCATTTTTTAATTAAAAGATAATTACAATATTGTGATTTTTTTGCCATACATCAAAATAAATCAGCATTAGGTGTACATATGTCCCCCCCCCCTTGAATCCCCATTCTGACTCTCTCCCCATCCTACTCATGTTAGTTGTCATAGAGCACTGGCTTTAGGTTGCCTGCATCATGCAACAAACTCCCACTGGCTATCTGTTTTACATATGGTAATATATATGTTTCAATGGTATTCTCTCATATCATCCAACCCTCTCCTTTCCCTACTGTGTCCAAAATATCTGTGCCTCTTTTCCTGCCCTGCAAATAGGATTGTCATTACTGTCATTCTAGATTCCATATACATGCATTAATATACAATATTTGTATGTTTCTGACTTACATCAATCTGTATAATAGGCTCTAGGTTCATCCACCTCATTATAACTGACTCAGATGTGTTGCTCTTTATAGCTAAGTAATATTCCATTGTGTATATGTAGCACAACTTCCTTATCCATCTGTCGATGGACATCTAGATTGCTTCCATGTTTTAGCTATTGTAAATAGTTCTGTAATAAACATTGGGGTAGGATACATGTGGCTTTTTCAATTCTGCTTTCCTCAGGGTAGATGCCCAGTAGTGGGATTGCTGGATCATATTGTAGCTTTATTCCTAGTTTTTAAAGGAATCTCCATATTGTTCTCCAAAGTGGTTGTATCAATTTGCATTCCCACCAACTGTGTAAGAGAGTTTCCTTTTCTCCACACTCTCTCTGGCATGTATTGTTTTTAGAAATTTTGATGATGGCCATTCTGACTGGTGTGAGAAGATACCTCATTGTAGTTTGATTTGCACTTCTCTAATATTGAGCAATGCTGAACATCTTTTCATGTGTTTATTAGCTATTTGTAGGTCGTTTGGAAAAATATCTGTTTAAGTCTTCTGCCCACTGTTTGATTGGGCTGTTTTTCTGATTTGAATTGCATGTACTGCTTATATATTTTGGATTTAATTCTCTCTCAGTTGATTCATTTGCTATTAATTTCTCTCATTCTGAAGGTTATCTTTTCACTTTACTTATAGTTTCCTATATTGTGCAATAGCTTTAAGCCTGATTAAGTCCCGTTTGTTTATTTTTGCTTTTATTTCCATTATTCTAGGAGGTGGGTCAAAGAAGATATTGCTGTGGTTTATGTCAAAGATTGTGTACTGCCTATGTTTTCTCCAAGCTTTATAGTTTCTGGTCTTACACTTAGGTCTTTAATCCATTTTGAGTTTATTTTTGTGTATGGTATTAGGAAGTATTTTAATTCTGTTCTTTACACATAGTTGACCAATTTTACCAGCACCACTTGTTGAACAGACTGTCTTTTAACCATTGCATATTTTTAAATCCTTTGTCAAAACTTAAGTGCCCATAGGTGCATGGATTTATCTCTCTGCTTTCTACCTTGTTCCATTGGTCTATATTTATGTTTTTGTAGCAGTACTATACTGTCTTTATGACTGTAGCTGTGTAGTATATTCTGAAGTCAGGAAGGTTGATACCTCCAGTTCCATTATTCTTTCTCAAGATTGCTTTGGCTACTCCGAGTGTTTTGTGTTTCCATACAAATTGTGAAATTATTTGTTCTAGTTATGTGAAAAATACCATTGGTAGTTTGATACGGATTACATTGAATCTATAGATTGCTTTCAGTAGCATAGTCATTTCCATTATATTGATTCTTTCAATCCAAGAACATAGTATATCTCTACATCTGTTTGTGTCATCTTTGATTTCTTTCATCAGTGTCTTATTGTTTTCTGCATTCAGGTCTTTTGTCTCTTTAGGTAAATTTATTCCTAAGTATTTTATTCTTTTTGTTGCAAGGGTGACTTAGTTTAATGTTATTAATTTAGTTAATGTTTCCTTAATTTCTCTTTCTGATTTTTCATTGTTAGTATATAGAAATGCTAGAGACTTCTGTGTACTTATTTTATATTCTACAAGTTTACTATATTCACTGATTAGCTCTAGTAATTTTCTGGTGGTGTCTTTAGGCTTTTCTAAGTACAGTATAGTGTCATCTTCAAACAGTGAGAGTTTAAGTACTTTTTTTTTATCCAATCTGGATTCCTTTTATTTCTTTTTCTTCTTTGATGGTTGTGGCTAAGATTTCCAAAACTATGTTGAATAATAGTGGTGAGCATGCTCACCCTTATCTTGTTTCTAGATTTAAAGGAAATTCTTTCACTTTTACACCATTGAGGATAATGTTCTCTGTGGATTTATCTTGCTGCTGCTGCTAAGTCGTTTCAGTCGTGTCCAACTCTGTGCAACCCCATAGATGGCAGCCCACCAGGCTTCCCCATCCCTGGGATTCTCCAGGCAAGAACAGTGGAGTGGATTGCCATTTCCTTCCCCAATGCATGAAAGTGAAAAGTGAAAGTGAAGTTGCTCAGTCTTGTCTGACTCTTTGCGACCCCATGGACCGCAGCCTACCAGGCTCCTCTTTCCATGGGATATTCCAGGCAAGAGTACTGGAGTGGGGTGCCATTGCCTTCTCCCATGAATTTATCTTATATGGCCTTTATTATGTTTGAGGTATGTTACTTCTATGCCTACTTTCTGCAGAGTTTTTTTTATCATAAATTGGTGTTGAAGTTTGTCAAAGGCTTTCTCTGCATCTACTGAAACAATTATTTGGTGTTTAACTTTCAATTCGTTAATATGGAGAATCATGTTGATATTTTTTTGCATTTATTGAAGAATCCTTGTATACCTTGGATGAAGCCCACTTGATCATGTTGTATGATCTTTTTGAAGCGTTGTTGGATTCTGTTTGCTAGAATTTTGTTAAGGATTTTTGCATCTATTTTCATCAGAGTTATTGGCCCATAATTGTATTTTTTTGCTGCATGTTTGTCTGGTTTTGATATCAGGGTGATGGTGGCCTAGTAGAATAAGCTTGGAAGTTTTCCTTTCTGTAAAATTCTCTAGAAGAGTTTGAGCAGGATAGGTTTTAGCTCTTCTCTAAATTTTTGGTAGAATTCACCTGTGAAGCCTGTCAATAAGTCTGTTTTCTTTGTCTGTTTCTCCACTGTGGCCCTGAAAATAAATTCATCAGTACCATCTTTCTAGATTTCATGTGTATGTATTAGTATATGATATTTATATTTCTCTTTCTGACTTACTTCACTCTGTATACTAGGCTCTAGGTTTGTTCACCTCAGAACTGACTCAAATGTGTTCCTTTTTGTGGCTGAGTAATATTGCATTGTATATATGTACCACGGTGTCTTTATCCATTCATGTGTTGGTGGACATCTAGTTTGTTTCCATGTTAACTATTGTAAATAGAGTGCAATGAACATTGGGGTACATGTGTCTTTTTTTTTTTGGTTTCCTCAGGGTATATGCCTGCCGGGGTCCAGCCCCAGTGGATCCAGGCTAATTCGAAGGGAAGACAGAATCGGCGTCCTAGGAAAAAACTTATTTAATTACAGACATAAAGAGAGATTAGAAAAGAATAGTGTAATAGGAAATATTAGTGGAGAAAAAGAGGCTGAATAACTTGGTTTATGTGGGATACCAATAAAATTCCAAGACAAGGAATTTGCACCATCTACGTTAGGCCACTGGCACCCGTTTGAATATCAGAGGGTGCCCTGCCTTGGGCTCCCTCTCTCACGGATCTTAGAAGCCAGGGCAAGTAAGTAGACATGGCGAGCACCCATGCTCCAGATGGAAATTCAGCCAGAAAAACGGGGAGCAAGAAAGAAATGACATGGGGGAATCAGTCTTTCCAGAAACTGATCCAATTTCTTTATTTTTTAGGTTTGCTTATATACCTTTTGTTACACATAAAGACAAATGGAAATTTTAAAGTCACGCGGGGGTCAGCAGCCCTGACCTTTATCAAAATCAGGTGCTTCACATAAATGTATAAAAAAAGGTCTTAGGGGTTTTACATCATCTTCTGGCCATGAGGCCTGCTGACATTTTATGACTCGTTCTTTCTGATAACGTCAGTTAACCAGAAAACTTATTTTTTCCAAGAGTCTTTTTTCTTAAACCAGGCGCCACCCTCTGAAGGTACCAGATAAAGTTGCATTCCTATAGGGTGAGGGTGTAGGGGTTACAACTAAGAAAGGAATTTATTTAACCTAAGGTTAACATGATTAATCCTAAAGGTTAATACTTATTTCTCCTATATGCTAGTTATATTCATTATAAGGGCAGGGAATTTGGAGATTTAGCAGCAAACATCAGCCCAACAAATGAAAAACCTTCACCAATGTTCCCCTTAAGATCTGTTTAGTCTAAAGATAGTGATAAAGTTACATTTTTACATAGCAAAGACACAGTGATTTATAACAAAGTACAGTGATCTATAACAAAAGAGAAAATTCATTAACTCAAAAAGTCTAGCATTGCTAACATCAAAAACTATTATATTTCCTTTTCTATATTCCAAATACATTAATATATTCCCAGGTGCCTAAGGATATGGAGGCCTGGTGTCAATCATTGACTCAACAATGAGAACAGCCCTATGCTAATTAAGATTTTCAAAATACTCCAAACTCTTTGTACTGTTTATGGTTGAGAGGTAGTAAACAATCATGTGCTAGTGGCAGGAGTGTGGATAATCCTGTCACACAAGCTAGTCTGCTGGCAGAGAGGTTTGACCTGAGACACCCTTGTCACGCTTAGGAATTTTTATTGACTGGAGCTGCAAGTTTACTCCTTCTCTGAGAGAACCGGTGTGGCACAGCCCCCCATAAAGTCAGAGGTGTAGGTGAGAGCATGAAATAGTAAAAGTAGGTAGACTCTGGTTTTGGGGGTAGATGCTCTGGAACAGGGGGTTTCCTGAGGCTTGATTCCCACCTTCGCGTATGCCGAAGCCTCCTTCCTCGTGACCTTTGCCATGGGTGGAGTTCCTCACACTGGCTCCTGGCATATGCCTAGTGCTGGGATTGCTGCATCATAAGAAAGTGAAAGTGAAGTCGCTCAGTCGTATCCAACTCTTTGCAACCCGTGGACTGTAGCCCACCAAGCTCCTCCGTCCATGGGATTCTCCAGGCAAGAATACTGGAGTGGGTTACCATTTCCTTCTCCATGCTGCATTATATGGCAATTTTATTCCTAGTTTTTAAAGCAATCTCTATACTGTCTTCCATAGTGGGTGTATCAATTTACATTCCCACCAGCAATGCAAGAGGGTTCCTTTTTCTCCACATGCTCTCCAGCATTTATTGTTTGTAGACTTTGATGATGGCCATTCTGACTGGTGTGAAGTTGTATCTTCTCATTGTAGTTTTGATTTGCGTTTCTTTAATAATGAGTGATGTTGAACATCTTTTCATGTGTTAGTTAGTATGTCTTCTTTGGAGAAATGTCTGTTTAGATCTTTTTCTCATTTTTTGATTGTTATTTGTTTTTCTGGTATTGAGTTGTATGAGCTTGTGTATTTTGGAAAGTAATTATTTGTCAGTTACTTCATTTGCTATTATTTTATCCCCTTCCGAGGGTTGTTTTTTCACCTTGTTTGTAGCTTCTTTTGCTGTGCAAAACTTTTAAGTTTAATTGAGTCCCACTTGTTTATTTTTATTTTTATTTTCATTACTCTAGGAGATGGCTCATACAGGATCTTGCTTTGATTTATGTCATCAAGAGTTCTCCCTGTTTGCCTCTAAGAGTTCTATAGTTTCTGATCCTACATCTAGGTCTTTAATCCATTTTGAGTTTATCTTTGTGTGTAGCAATAGGAAGTGTTTTAATTTCATTCTTGTACATGCAGCTGTCCAGTTTTCCAAGAACCACTTATTGAAGAGGCTATCTTTGCCTCATTGCATATTCTTGCCTCCTTTGTCAAAAATAAGGTACCCACAGGTGTGTGGGTTTTTCTCTGGGCTCTCTATCATGTTCCATTGGTCTATATTTCTGTTTTTGTGTTAATACCATACTGTCTTGACGACTGTAACTTTGTAGTATAGTCTGAAGTCAGGAAGGTTGATTCCTCCAGCTCCATTCTCCTTTCTTAATACTGCTTTGGCTTTTTGGGTTCTTTCATGTTTCTATACGAATTGTGGATTTTTTTTGGTTCTAGTTCTGTGAAAAATGAAAATTTTAATCTGATAAGGATTGAATTGAAGCTGTAGATTGCATTTGGTAGGATAGTCATTTTCACAATGGTGATTCTTCCTACCCAAGAAATGGAATATCTCTCTGTTTATGTCATCTTTGATTTGATTTCTTTTATCAGTGTCATAATTTTCTGTGTACAGTTCTTTTGTTTCCTTAGGTATGTTTATTCCTAGATATTTTATTTGTTTTATTGCAATGGTGAATGGGATTGTCATTAGTTACTCTTTCTGATTTTTCATTGTTAGTATATAAGAATACAAGTGATTTCTGTGCATGACCTTGTATCCCATGGCTTTGTTAAATTCATTGATTAGCTCTAGTAATTTTCTGAGAGATTCTTTTGGGTTTTCTATGTATACCATTATGTTGTCTGCAAACAGTGAGAGTTTTACTTCTTTTCCTATCTGGATTCCTTTTATTTCTTTTTCTTCTCTAATTGTCATAGCTAGGACTTCCAAAACTATGTTTAATAATCGTGGACACTCTTGTCTTATTCCTGATCATAGAAGGAATGTTTTCAGGTTTTCAACACTGAGAATAATGTTTGCTGTGGGCTTATCATATATGGGCTTTACTATGTCTACATAGGTTAGTCATGGCTTTTCTTCCAAGGAGTGAGCATCTTTTAATTTAATGGCTGCAGTCACCATCTGCAGTGATTTTGGAGCCCAAGAAAATAAAGTCTGTCACTGTTTCAAATGTGTCTCCATCTATTTGCCATGAAGTCATGATAATGGATGTCATGATCTTAGTTTTGTGAATGCTGAGTTTTAAGCCAGCTTTTATACTCTCCTCTTTCATCTTCATCAAGAGGCTCTTTAGTTCCTCTTTGCTTTCTCCTGGAAGGGTGGTGTAATCTGCGTATCTGAGGTTATTCTTATTTCTCCCAGCAATCTTGATTCCAGTTTGTTTGTCGTACAGCCAGAGTTTCACATGATGTACTCTGCATATAAGTTAAATAAGCAGGGTGACAATACACAACCTTGACGTACTCCTTTCCCAGACTGCAACCAGTCTTTGTTCCATGTCTGGCTCTAACTGTTGCTTCTTGACCTGCATACAGATTTTTCAGGAGGCAGGTAAAGTGGTCTGGTATTCCCATCCCTTGAAGAATTTCCCAGAGTTTGTTGTGATCCACAGAGTGTGAGATGAGTGCAATTGTGCAGCAGTTTGAACACTCTTTGGCATTGCCTTTCTTTGGGATTGGAATGACAACTGACCATTTCTAGTCCTGTGGCCACTGCTGAGTTTTCCAAAATTGCTGGCATATTGAGTGCAGCACTTTCACAGCATCATCTTTTAAGATTTGAAACAGCTCAACTGGAATTCCATCACTTTCACTAGCTTTGTTTATAGTATTGCTTCCTAAGGCCCACTTGACTTCTCACTCTAGGATTTATGACTCTAGGTGAGTGATCACACTATCATTCTATCAGCTGGTTCATGAGGGCCTTTTTTTGTATGGTTCTTCTGTGTATTCTTGCCACCTTTTCTTAATGTCTTCAGCTTCTGTTAGGTCCATAGTGCTTCTGTCCTTTATTGTGCCCATCTTTGCATGAAACATTCCTTTGGGTCTCTAATTTTCTTGAAGAGATCTCTAGTCTTTCCCATTCTGTTATTTTCCTCTATTTCTTTGCTTGGATCACTGAGGAAGGCTTTCTTATATCTCCTTGCTATTCTTTGGAACTCTGCATTCAGATGGGTATATCTTTCCTTTCCCCTTTGCCTTTATCTCGAATATTGCTGATTTTAATATTCTCCCAAAGGTCTCTAAGGCTATCCTCTATTCTTTTCATTCTATTTCCTGTATCCTGCTCTTCAGCAGTTATTTCCACCATTCTATTTCCAGCTCACTTAACCATTATTCTGCCTCAGTTATTCTGCTATCAATTCCTTCTAGAGTGTTTTTAATTTCCCCAATTGTGTTATTCATCTGTTTGCTTATTCTGTATTGCTTCTATGTCCTTGGAGATTGTATTAACTGTTCATTTTTCTTGCATTTTCTGCATCCTATTTTCAAATATTTGGAACATCTTTCCTATCATCATTCTGAATTATCTTACAGATAAGTTACTTATTTCTTTTTCACTTATTTGATCTTGTGAGTTTATACCTTGTTCTTTCATTTGTGCTGTAATTCTCTGTCTTTTCATCATTGTTTTCCTAACTCACTCCACTTGAGGTCTCCTTTACCCAGGCTTCAGGGTTGTATTCCTTCTTAATTTTGCTTTTTGCCCTTGGAAGGAAAGGTCGGTTGAGTGGTTTGCATTGACTGCTTTTTAGGGGTGACTTGTGCCTGTGTTCTTGTGGGAAGAGATCAAGCAGGTAATTACAGAAATAAAGGGTCATATACACACAGTTCCACACACACAGTTATAACCAAAGTATTCTAAAGAAAAGAGTAGAGGAGATTGACTTGGTGAATAAGGGAAATCAAAAGTGATATTGACCAATTAAAAGCAGAGCTAGCTAATGCTCAGTCTGGAGAGTGCCAACTGGGGAATATTGCAAAGGGTGTACACCAATTTAACTTATATGGTGAAAAAAGAAAGAGTGAAGGAAAAGGGGAATAAGGAAAAGAGAGGGGAAAAAAAGAAGAAGGGAGAAAAAAGAGAAAAAGAAGGGTTGAAAGAGCACTCAAAAAGAGAGAAAAGAAAAAAATTAAAAAACAAAGATAAATAGATGTATGTCAAAAAGATTTATATATTTTCAGGAATGGCTGCAGCTGGTAAATAACTATAAGAAAAGCAGTCAAATATACAAAAAACAAAAATCATTAAAATCACCAAAAAATGGTGAAAAAAAATCTTTAAAATAATTTTTTAACAAGAAAAACAAAGAGGAAAACTCCATAGCACCACAAAAGGCTAATATGCAGGTAGAAATTTATAGGGGGAATAAAAAGTGTGATTTATAAGAGAAAAAATAAGTTCTCAAGGTCATATTTCTCCTTGGCTGTGGAGTCTGCCCCTGTGGATGGGGTTAGATCAGTGTTCTATGATGTTTTCTTCATTGAAGGAACTGTTGTCTGTATTCTGGTTGATGAAGCTGGATCTCATCTCTTTGAAGGGCAATGCAGTGTACCGGAGTATGTTTTGGAGTGTCTATGCATTCATTTTGTCTTTGAGCAGTCTTTCTGGCTTGGGTGGTGTTAGACATGTCTATTTCTGCAGCCACTTCAAAGTAGCTCTCTCAGCATATCTTCACTGCCACTAACCCCATACTTGTTCCTGGGATCATTGCCAGAGCTTCTGTTCTCCTGTTCAGTCCTGCATTACTGGCTGAAGCTTGCTAGGTAGGGGCTTGTGTGGGTCTTTTTCTCTGGCTCCCCAACCATGCCCTCTGTGTCATGGAGACTTGTGTGAGCTTCCCTCAGCCCCCGAGCTAGCCCTCTATGTCACGGGGTTTGTGTGCAATTGTTTTGGTTCTCCAGGCCTCCCCTCTATATTGCATCACTTGTGTGCACTTGTCTCAGCTCTCCAGGCCCACTCCCTATGTCTCGGGGCTTGTGTGTTCTTGTGGCTCCCAAGGCCCACCCTCTGCACCAGGAGGGTTGTGTGCACTGCAGAGGTTTCTTTGCCATGCCTCTCTTGGCAACCCAGGCCTGTCATCTGAGCCACGGGGCTTCAGTGGGCTTCTCTTGAGTCTGCCATCTGGTCAGGGCCACCATACATGAGTTGTTTATGGGCTGAAAAGTGCACCTTTCTCTGTTTTCTGTCCTCTAAGTCCCTGCTTTGCCCAGATTTCTGAGATTCCACAGCTCCTCCTTGGGCCCCCTATGAGGGAGCTTCCCAGTGTACAGGAGCTTTTCCTACTTCTTGACTCCCTCCCTCAGGGCACAAGCTCTTCTCCAGAGGTTCTCCATCTTTTCCCTTTTTGTGTCTCCATCCTCTCTCCTACCTCATTCCAGCGAGCTTAACCTGCCCCCATGGAGACCTGGCATCTTCTGCTGTCGTCTGGAGGTTGTTTTGTAGGAAATGTTCTGTATCTTGATGAGTTTTTTATGTATTTGTGGGGAGACTGGCAATCTCCCCATCTATTTCTCTGCCATCTTCTTCCACCACCCCCCAGAAGATTTTTTATTACAGTTTCGATTTTTGTGTTTGTGATTGGTCTGCTCTTATTTTCTATTTCTTCCTGGTTCCATTGTGAAAGGTTATACTTTTCTAAAAATATTTCCATCTCTTCCATGTTGTCCATTTTATTGGCATTAGTTGCTGATAATGGTCTCTTATGATCCTTTGTGGGCTTCCCTGGTGGCTCAGAGGTTAAAGCATCTGCCTCCAATGTGGGAGACCTGGGTTCAATCCCTGGGTCGGGAAGATCCCCTGGAGAAGGAAATGGCAATCCACTCCAGTATTCTTGCCTGGAGAATCCCATGGACAGAGAAGCCTAGTAGGTTACAGTCCACGGGGTCGCAAAGAGTCGGACACAACTGAGCGACTTCACCTCACCTCATGATCCTTTGTATTTCTGTATTGTCTGTTATAACTTCTCTTTTTTTTCAATTTTAATTTTATTTATTTCCGTCTTCTCCCTTCTATTGTTGATGAGTCTAAATGATGGTTTGTTAATTTTGTCATCTTCTCAAATAACTGGTTTTAGTTTTACTGATTTTTATATATTCTCCTTCATTTCTTTTTCAATTATTTCTGCTCTGACCTTTATGATTTCTTTCCTCTACTAGCCTCAGATTCTTTTGTTCTTTTGTTGCTTTAGGTTAAAGAATAGGTTGTTTATTTGATGTCTCTCTTGCTTCTTGAGGTAGGCTTGTATTGCTATAACTTCCTTCTTAGCACTGCTTTTACTGAAAACCATAGATTTTGAGTTGTGTTTTCATTGTCATTGCTTCTAGGCATATTTTGATTTTCTTTTTCTTTTCTTCAGTGACCTGTTGGTTTTTTAGAATCATATTGTTTAGCCTTCATGTGTTTGTTCTTTATCTTTTTTTTTTTTTTTTGGTCTGTAGTTGATATCTAATCTTACAGTGATGTGATTAGAAAAGATGCTTGAAATGATTGTATTTTAAAAAGTCACCAAGTCTTGATTTATGGCTGAGGATATGATCTATCCTGGAGAATGTTCCATGTGCAGTTGAGAAAAACATAAAGTCTATTGTTTTTGGGTGATATGCCATGTGGATCTTGGGTCCAACTGTCCATTTTATTGTATAAAACTTGTATTTATTTATTTTCTGTCTGGATGATCTGTCCACTGGTGTAAGTTGGGGTATTAAAATCTCCCACTATCATTATGTTACTATAGATTTCCCCTTTAATCATTGTTAGCATTTGCCTTACCTATTGAGGTGCTTCTATGTTGGTGTATATATATTTATAACTGTTGTGTCTTCTTCTTGGATTAATCCTTTGATCATTATGTAGTGTTCTTCTTTGTCTCTTGTAATGATCTTTATTTTAAAGTCATTTTATCTGATATGAGTATTGCTACTCCTGCTTTCTTTTGATTTCTATTTGCATAGAGTATCTTTTTCCAGACCTTCTCTTTCAGGCTGTATGTGTTCCTAGTTTTGAGGTGGGTCTCTTGTAGACAGCATATGTAGGGGTCTTGCTTTTGTATCCATTCAGCAAATCTGTACCTTTTGGTTGGAACATTTAGCCCATTTACATTTGAGGTAGTTATTGATAAGCATGATCTTTTTACCATTTACTTTGCTGTTTTGGGTTTGTTTTCATAGGCCTTTCTGTGGTATCTGTCTAGAGAATTTCCTTTAGCATTTGCTGAAGAACTGGTTTGGTGGTGCTGAATTATCTTAACTTTTGCTTGTTTATAAAGCTTTTGATTTTTCCTTTGACTATGAATGAAAAGGAATGAGATCCTTTCTGGATAGAGTAACCTTGGTTGTAGGTTTTTCCTTTTCCTCACTTTAAGTATATTCTCCCATCCCCTTGTGGCCTGCAGAGTTTCTGTTGAATGATCAGCTGTTAGCCTTATGGGGATCCTCTTGTATGATGTTTGTTCTTTTTCCCTTGCTGCTTTTAATATTTGTTCTTTTGTTTAATTTTTGTTACTTTGATTAATACGTGTCTTGGCATGTTTCTTTTTGAGTTTAGCCTGTATGAGACTCTCTGGGATTCCTGGACTTGGCTGTTTCTTCCCCCATTTTAGGGAAACTTTCAATTTCAACTCTTTAAACATTTTCTCATGTCCTTTCCTTTTGCTTTCTCATGGGACACCTATGATTTATATATTGCAGCACTGTTTGTTCTCCTAGAAGTCTTTTATGCTGTCTTCATTTCTCTTTATTCTTTTTCTTCATTCTACTCTACATCAGTTATTTCCACCATTCTATCTTCCTGCTCACTTATCTGTTCTTCTACCTCAGTTGCTCTACTGCTGGTTCTCTCTGGTATATTTTTAATTTCAACTATTACATTGTTCATTATTGATTGTTTATTCTTTAATTCTTCTAGGTCCTTGGTAAACATTTCTTGCATCTTCTTGATCTATGCTTCAAGTTTATTTATCTATACCTCCATTTTTTTTCTTTTATTTATTTATTTTTAAAATTAATTTATTTTTAAAATAAATTTATTTATTTTAATTGGAGTCTAATTACTTTACAACATTGTATTGGTTTTGCCATACATCAACGTGAATCCACCATGGGTGTACACGTGTTCCTCATCCTGAACCCCCCTCCCACCTCCCTCTCCGTACCATCCCTCTGGTTCATCCCAGTGCACCAGCCCCAAGCAGCCTGTATCCTGTATCGAACCTGGACTGGCAATTCGTTTCATATATGATATTATACATGTTTCAATGCCATTCTCCCAAATTATCCCACCCTTTCCCTCTCCCACAGAGTCCAAAAGACTGTTCTATACATCTGTGTCTCTTTTGTTGTCTTGCATACAGTGTTATCATTGCCATCTTTCTAAATTCCATATATATGCATTAGTACTGGAGATCAGTGGAGAAATAACTCCAGAAAGAATGAAGGGATGAAGCGAAAGCAAAAGCAATGCCCAGCTGTGGATGTGATTTGTTATAGAAGCAAGGTCCGATGCTGTAAAGAGCAATATTGCATAGGAACCTGGAATGTCAGGTCCATGAATCAAGGCAAATTGGAAGTTGTCAAACAAGAGATGGCAAGACTGAACATCGACATTCTGGGAATCAGCGACCTAAAATGGACTGGAATGGGTGGATTTAACTCAGATGACCATTATATCTACTACTGCGGGCAGGAATCCCTCAGAAGAAATGGAGTAGCCATCATGGTCAAACAAACAGTCTGAAATGCAGTACTTGGATGCAATCTCAAAAACGACAGAATGATCTCTGTTCATCTCCAAGGCAAACCATTCAATATCACAGTTATCCAAGTCTATGCCCCAACCAGTAACGCTAAAGAAGCTGAGCTTAAACAGTTCTATAAAGACCTACAGGACCTTTCAGAACTAACACTCAAAAAAGATGTCCTTTTCATTATAGGGGACTGGAATGCAAAAGTAGGAAGGTAAGAAACACCTGGAGTAACAGGCAAATTTGCCCTTGGAATATGGAATGAAGCAGGGCAAAGACTAAGAGTTTTGCCAAGAAAATGCACTGCTCATAGCAAACACCCTCTTCCAACAGCACAAGAGAAGACTCTACACAGGCACATCACCAGATGGTCAACATTGATATCAGATTGATTATATTCTTTGCAGCCAAAGATGGAGAAGCTCTATACAGTCAACAAAAACATGACCAGGAGCTGACTGTGGCTCAGAACATGAACTCCTTATTGCCAAATTCAGACTTAAATTGAAGAAAGTAGGGAAAACAGCTAGACCATTCTCTTGATGAAAGTGAAAGTGGAGAGCGAAAAAGTTGGCTTAAATCTCAACATTCAGAAAAGGAAAATCATGGCATCTGGTCCCATCACTTCATGGGAAATAGATGGGGAAACAGTGGAAACAGTGTCAGAATTTTTTTGGAGGGTGGGCTCCAAAATCACTGCAGATGGTGATTGCAGCCATGAAAGTAAAAGACGCTTACTCCTTGGAAGAAAAGTTACGACCAACCTAGATAGTATATTCAAAAACAGAGGCATTACTTTGGTGACTAAGGTCCGTCTAGTCAAGGCTATGGTTTTTCCTGTGGTCATGTATGGATGTGAGAGTTGGACTGTGAAGAAGGCTGAGCACCGAAGAATTGATGCTTTTGAACTGTGGTGTTGGGGAAGACTCTTGAGAGTCCCTTGGACTGCAAGGAGATCCAACCAGTCCATTCTGAAGGAGATCAGCCCTGGGATTTCTTTGGAAGCAATGATGCTAAAGCTGAAACTCCAGTACTTTGGCCACCTCATGTGAAGACTTGACTCATTGGAAAAGACCCTGATGCTGGGAAGGATTTGGGGCAGGAGGAGAAGGGGACAACAGAGGATGAGATGGCTGGATGGCATCATGGACTCGATGGACACAAGTCTAAGTGAACTCCAGAAGGTGGTGATGGACAGGGAGGCCTGGTGTGCTGCGATTCATGGGGTCGTAAAGAGTCGGACATGACTGAGTGACTGAACTGAACTGAACTGACTCACTCTGTATGATCGGCTCCAGTTTCATCCACCTCATTAGAACTGTTTCAAATGTATTCTTTTTAATGGCTGAGTAATACTGCAAGGAGATCCAACCAGTCCATTCTGAAGGA
>SJYT01038613.1:245103-267816 GCA_006410635.1 Cephalophus harveyi | reverse complement strand
TGACACTCCAGTACTTTGGCCACCTCATGCGAAGAGTTGACTCATTGGAAAAGACTCTGATGCTGGGAGGGATTGGGGGCAGGAGGAGAAGGGGACGACCGAGGATGAGATGGCTGGATGGCATCACTGACTCTATGGACGTGAGTCTGAGTGAACTCCGAGAGATGGTAATGAACAGGGAGGCCTGGCGTGAAGAGTCGGACATGACTGAGCGATTGAACTGAACTGAACTGAATACTCCATTGTCTATATGTACCACGCTTTCTTATCCATTCATCTGCTGATGGACATCTAGGTTGTTTCCATGTCCTTGCTATTATAAGCAGTGCTGTGATGAACATTGGAGTACACATGTCTCTTTCAATTCTGGTTTCCTTGATGTGTATGCCCAGCAGTGGGATTGCTGGATCACAAGGCAGTTCTATTTCCAGTTTTTTAAGGAATTTCCACACTGTTCTCCATAGTGCATGCCTCCAATTTGTTTTCAAGATTTTGGATTATCTTTATTGTCGTTATTCTGATTTCTCCTTCACGTAGACTCCTTATTTCCTCCTCACTTATTTGTCTGGTACATTTTTACCTTGTTCCTTCAACTACTGGATATTTCTCTGTCTTTTCATTTTGTTTAGTCTACTGTGCTTTGAGCCTCCTTTCTCCTGGCTGGAAGGTCATAGTTCCTGTTAATTGTGGAGTCACCCCCACACTCTGTGGGTGGGTTTGGGTAAGTGCTTGTGAAGATTTCCTGGTTGTGGGGTGGTGGGGGTGAGCGGTGCGCCTGTGTTTTGGTCAATGGAGCCAGATTGTATCTCTGAAGGGCAGTGCCTTGTCCAATATTGAGTTTGGGGGTATCTATGGGTTTGGTATTGCTTTGGGTAACCTGTCTGCTAATGTGCAGCATTGTGTTCCTATTTTACTGAAAGAATTGACATGAGGCATATGGTCACTGGGACTTACTGGCCTTTGGTTGGGCTTGGTTTTAATGTTGAGGTGGAGGCTTTTCAGAGGGCTCTTTCTTATTAGTGTTCCCTGGGGTCAGCAGTTCTCTGGTGGATCAAAATCTTGGACTTGAATTTCACACCTCAGGGCTTCAGGCTCAATCCCTTCTGTAGCTCCAAGATCCCACAAGCCACAGAGTGCAAGTACAAAACATTCTTGGTGAAGACAGCTCTCAGTGGCCCAAAACGCCTAGTGAAACTTATAACAATGTCCTCTGATATTTCTAGAAAGATCTCTGGACCTGTTGTGGGCAGCATTGCATCAGTTTTGTCTTAAATATGGCCTTATTCCAGCTTATATTTTCCCCTAATGTTTAAAGTTGTCCCCAAAGCCCATAGTCTGATCCTCATCTGGACACAGGGGCATGAAAGTTGAGGCTCATTAGGGCTCATTTTCTCTCTTCGTCTGGAGAGTGGGGAGGATATGGTAGCCACAATTGGAATGTAAGAGCAGTGCCTGGTCCAACAGAAAACTGTTGGATGCTATTACAGTCTGAGTTCTCCTAGAGGAAAAGGCCTCAGTTTGTGGGTCCTTAGGAAGAGCCAAGCTGTTTAAGCTCCAAGCAAGGTGTGGGCAGTAACTGGTGCTTGATCACAGCCTGGTGGTAGCTGCCACCTGGGGTTGGGACTGCATCAGGAGTGTTTTGTCTGCTGCCTCAGCAGTCACACCTAATTTCTCAGCTGTGTCAAGTCCTCTCAGTATATCAAGACTACCAGCCCTCAACTTCTCCCTGGGATTTTTCCCAGGGCTTCAACACCTTGCCCCTGCCCTTTGATATAGGCCAAGTCTTGCTAGACAGTTCTCTCAGTTCCCCACTCCCACCCTCTGGTCTGGGCTGAGGCTTGTAAGCTGCTTATTAGCTTAGAGATATTGTTCAGCAGTGGTAGTGGCAGCTGCAGCAGCAGTGATTGATTTCTGTGGTGAAATTTCTCTGTGTTTTGTACTCTGAGCTCCCATTGTTGCATGGCACTTTAAGGTTCCATAACCCACACTTAGCCCTGCCTGTGAGGGAGTTTCCTAATGCATGGAAACTTCCTCCTTCACAACTCCCTCTCTCCCTTAGGGCACATGCCACCATTCTGAAATTCTTTATCTCTTTTTTTGTCTTTATCTTTTGTCCTAGCTCATTATAAGGATATTACCTTTCCTTTTTGGAAGCTTGGGGTCTTCTGCTGTTGCTCAGAAGTTGTTCTGTAGGAGTTGTTCCACATTCTGATGAATTTTAATGTATTTTTTGGATGCAGGTGATCTTCCCATCTTACTCTTCTGCTCTCTACTTCCATTTCCCAAAACTTCATTTTCAAAGGACACACACAAAAATTTTATATGCACTGGGACCCATGACAAGAGCAATAATTTGATAGGAGCCTCAGTTCAGTTCAGTTCAGTTGCTCAGTCATGTCCAACTCTTTGTGACCCCATGGACTGCAGCACACCAGGCCTCCTTATCCATAAAAAAACTCCTGGAGTTTTACTCAAACTCATGTCCATTGAATCAATGATGCTATCCAACCATCTCATCCTCTGTCATCCCCTTCTTCTCCTGCCTTCAATCTTTCCCAGCATCAGGTTCTTTTCAAATGAGTCAGCTCTTCGCATCAGGTGGCCATCATATTGGAGTTTCAGCTTTAACATCAGTCTTTCCAATGAATATTCAGGACTGATTTCCTCTAGGATTGACTGATTGGATCCCCTTGCAGTCCAAGGGATTCTCAAGAGTCTTCTCCAACACCATAGCTCAAAAGCATAATTCAAAAGCATGATAGGAACCTGGGCCAGACCTACATGCTGGTCTTTGAAAGGCTCCTGGAGGGGGGTGGGTTGCAGCTCACTCTGGGGACATAGACACTGGTGGCAGACATATTCCAGAACACTAAACTGCTTAAACATATAATGGCTTACCACCAAGACCAGGCACCACCCAACAGCTTATAGGCTCCAGTATTAGGATACCTCAGGCCAAACAACTTACTGGGCAGGTTCACAGACCTACTCATTAGCAACTCAGGTTGCCTAAAGATTAGAGAGCCCACAGCTGCCTCTGGACACAATCCTATTCACAGTCCAGCCTAGCCCACCAGAGGGCCAACATCCAGTTCCACCTACCAGTGGAAAGGCACCATGCCCCCACCTGAAAGCCTGCAGAAGCCCCTAGTCTACCTTCTCCCACCAGGGGGCAAACACCTGAAGCAAGAAAACTGCAATCATACAATATAGGCCAAATCTTATCCTGGGACAATCTGGTCCCTGGCCCTTCCCACTAGGAGACCAGCACAACCATTGAGACACCTCAGACACCATAGCCAACAGTGTCAAGAACCAGCCCTCCCCATCCAATGATCTGAAACAAGCTATGGGATCCCTGGTCCCTGAATCCAAACTCCAGAAATCAGCGCTGCTTTCCAATAGTCCAGCACTAACACCAGGATTTAGCTATACCTATTAGTGAGTGGGCAACAGCCCCAGTATCTTCAGTACCTTGACTCTACCCACCAGTGAGACAACACTAACCCAAGGACCCCAAGTATTCTGCAACCACCACCTGATGACCAGGTCCTGCTAAACAACAGTATCCACATAGGCAGGGCCTGGTGACCAATCAGACTAGGTGCCAGACAAGCACAAATAGTCAGCCATCTACAACAGAAAGACTCATTCAGCCCTCTTGGAGAAGCCCTTGGAGCATATAGCTTGAATGAAAACAGGGGAGTGCACTGATGGGATGAATAGGATGTCTCTTAAGAAAGGCCACATATCCAAGATTGAAAATGTAACTAATCTACAACATATATGAAAACACAATCAGAAACATATTTTTAAAAATGAGGTGGCAGAAGGATTTGTTCTACATGAAGGAACAAAATTGATCAGAAGAACTAAGTGAAGTGGAGACAGGCAATATACCTGAGAAAGAGTTCAGGGTAGTGGTCATAAAGATGAGCAAATAATTCAGGAGAAGAATGGATGCACAGAATGAAAAGTTAGTATTTTAACAGAAAGTTAGGAAATACAGAGAACAATAAAATAGAGATGAAGAACACAATACATGAAAAATACACAAGAAAGAATCAATAGTAGACTAAATGATTCAGAAGAATAGATCAGTGACCTGGAAGATAAACTAGTGGAAATCACTGATGCTAAACAGAAAAAAAAAAAAAAAAAAAGAAATTAGGAAAATTTAGAAGTCATCTTGTATACCATGTAGCAAAATAATATTTAAATTTCATATGTCCCAGAAGGAGAATCGTGAGTGAAGGAGCACAAGAAAATTTTTGAAAAGATAATAGATGAAAAGCTCCCTAACAGGGAAAAGAAACAGATCCCCAAGTCCAGGAAGTACAGGGCTAATCCAAAGAGGAAAGCATCAAGACACATTGTAATCAAAATGACAACAATTAAAGATAAAGAGAGAATACTAACAGGAGCAAAGAAAAGCAACAAATAAAATACAAAAAAACTTTCCTAAGGCTATCAGCAGATTTTTTAAGGAGAAACTCTGAAATCCATAAGGGAGTAGTATGATATATTTAAAGTAATGAAAGGAAGAACCATCTTCTGGGCCATCGTTCCCCCACCCAGAGTCACAAGGTTGTTTTTTTTCTGCCCCCCCCAACTCCTCCCCAATCTGTGTAGCCAGACAAGATGGTAGAGTAGAAGGAACTTGAATATACCTTCTCCCACAAGAACTCCAAAATCACAGCTACCTACCGAACAACCATCAATAAAAAAGACTGGAAGCTGCCAAAAAGATATTCTACATTCAAAGACAAAGAAGAAAACACAAGGAGATTGTAGAAAGGGTACACTAGCAATGTGACAATATCCCATGCCCCACAGTGGGAGACTCAAAATCTAGAGAACAATTATATTGCAGAAGTTCTCCTATAGGAGTAAGAGTTCTGAGCCTTACATCAATTTTCCCAGTCTGGGGCCTCGACATTGGGAGAAGAAGCCCAGAAACATTTGACTTTGAAGGCCAGTGGGACTTGAGCACAGGAGCTGCACAGGACTGGATGGGGGAACTCCACTCTTGGAGGGTGCACATAGGGTCTTGCATGCCCCAGGAACCAAGGGGGAAAGCAATGATTTCATAAGAACCTGGGCCAGACCTAAGTGGTGATCCTGAAGAGTCTCCTGGGAAGACAGTGGGAGGAATGGTGTGTTTCTATTTGTAGACATAAAATCTGGTAGTGAACATACCTGAGAGTACTATTCTGAAAGCTAACATGTTCAGTGAATCATTAGTACCAGACATGGCCCCACTAACAGCCTGTATGCCCTAGTGCTATTATTCCTCAAGTTAAAAAAACAACAGGCTGGGAACACAGTGCCATCTGTCAACAGATAGGTTGCCCAAAGACTTTCTGAGCCCACAGTCACCTCTACATGCCCATATAGTTCTGCTCACCAGAAGGCAAATACCCAGCTCCACCCACCCATGGGCAAGCATGAGCCTCTCTCACTAGGAAGCTTGCACAACTCTCTTGGCTAGACTCACATACCAAAGGACAGACACCAGAAGCAAGAAAACTATGACCCCACAGCCTGAGAATCTAAGTCTGCAAACACAGGAGAGAACCTACATTGAGACAAGCAGGACACTGGCTCATGGGTAAAGAGAAAAGAGTATACTGCTGGGACACATAGGATATCCCTTACAGAAAGCCACTTCTCCAAAGCCAAGAAACATAATTAAACCTCTTCATGCATAAAAGTACAAATAGAAATTTAGACAAAATGAGATGTCAGAAGTATATGTTCCAGATGAAGGACTAAGGTACACCCCCTAAACAACTAAATGACGTGAAGATATGTGGTAGCAGAATAAATGAAGCAGAAGAAAGGATAAGTGGAGACAGAGTGGTGGCAATCAGAGCCATGGAAAAGAATACAGAAAAAAAAAAAAAGAAAATTAACAGACTGTTTAAGAGACTTCTGGGACAATGACAAACATGCCAACAATTATGCTATAGTGGTACTAGAAGGAGAAGGGAGAGAGAAAAGGCCCAAGAAAATATTTTAGGAGAGAATAGCTGAAAACTTCGCTAACGAGGGTAAGGACACATTGAACCAAGTCCAAGAAGTGCAGAGAATCCCATACAGGAATAATCCAAGGAGAAATATGTTGTGACACATAGTAATCAAGCTGACAGAAATTAAAGACAAAGAGAAACTGCTAAA
Organism: Cephalophus harveyi; assembly: GCA_006410635.1. Lineage (NCBI taxonomy): Eukaryota > Metazoa > Chordata > Mammalia > Artiodactyla > Bovidae > Cephalophus > Cephalophus harveyi. Next base: position 261,636 of record SJYT01038613.1, on the reverse strand, counting down.
AAAGAAACCAGGGAAAAGCAGCAAATAACATAGGAAGGAACCTCTGTAAGACTATAAGCTGGATGTTTCAGCAGAAACTGATGGCCAGAAGGTAGTGGCATGATATATTTAAATGATAAAAAGGGGAAAGCAACGACTAAGGCTACTCTACCCATCAAGTCTCTTGTAGACATTCAACAGAAAACCAAAAACTTTATTAGACATATGCAATATCCAAAGGCACTAAACCAGCTTTATAACAAACACCAAAAGAAATTCTCTAGGTGGAAAAGAAAAGGCCACAACAAGAAACAAGATAATTATGAAATGGGAATGATCATTGGTAAAGGCAAACATACAGTAATGGCAGGAAGCCATCCACACAAAAATATGATACTTGAACCAGTCATAATGAGAGGAGGAGAGTACAAATGCAGAATATTAGAAATACATGTGAAATTAAGAGTTCAGCAACTCAAAAATTATATATATATGCCTCATGAAGGTGAAGGTGAAGGTGAAGTCGCTCAGTCGTGTCCGACTCTTTGCGACCCCGTGGACTGTAACCTACTAGGCTTCTCCGTCCGTGGGATTCTCCAGGCAAGAATACTGGAGTGGATTGCCATTTCCTTCTCCAGGGGATCTTCCCAACCCAGGGATTGAACCCGGGTCTCCCTCATTGGAGGTAAACGCTTTAACCTCTGAGCCACCAGGGAAGGTAACTATAAACTGAAAATCTACAACATATATACACAAAAAAATAAAACACAATACAAATACATAACTAAAGAAAGTCATCAAGTCACAAAAGAAGAGAACAAAACAGGAAAGAAAGAAAAAAGACCTACAAAAACAATTAACAAAATGACAGTTAAAACATACATATCAGTAATTACCTTAAATGTAAACCAGTTAAATGTTTCAACCAAAAAAAAAATAGATTGGCTGAATAAATACAAAAACAAGAGATATATATATAGATAGATAGATAGATAGATACTGTCTACAAGAAACCATCCTAAGATCTAGAGAACAGGATACAGGATGCTAGAGGCTGGTACATGGGGTTGATCCAGAGAGAGGAAATGGGGTGGGATGTGGGAGGGGGATTCAGGATTGGGATCTCATATACACCCATGGTGGATTCATGTCGATGTATGGCAAAACCAATATGGTACTGTAAAGTAAAATAAAGTAAAAATTAAAAAAAAAAAAAAGATCTAGAGAAACATACAGATTGAAAGTGAGAGGATGGAAAAAGATATTCCATGCACATGGAAATCAAAAGAAAGCTTGATAGCAATGCTCATGTCAGAAAAAAATAGACTTTAAAATAAAGATTGCTATGAGACAATAACAAGAAGAACATTACATAATAATCAAGGGATTAATCCAAGAGAAAGATAAAACAATTGTAAATATTTATGCATCCAACAGTGGAACACCTCAATGTATAGGGCAAATGTTAACAGACGTAAATGGAGAAATTGACAGTAACACAATAAGAGTGGGCAAGTTTAACAAACCATTGCAGAAATGGACAGATCATTCAGACAAAAAAATTAATAAGGAAACACAGGCCATATGTGAAACATTAGACCATATGAACTTAATTCTTATTAATAAAACATTCCATCTGAAAGAAGCAGAATACATATTCTTTTCATGTGGAACATTCTCCAAGACAGAATATATGCTACACCACAAAGCAAGCCTCAATATATTTAAGAAAACTGAAACCATAACAAATATCTTTTCCAACCACAATGCTATGAGATTAGAAATCAACTGCAAGGGGGAAAAAAAAAAAAAAAAAACCTGCAAAAGGCACAAACACATGGAGGCCAAACAATGTGCTACTAAGCAGCCAGTGTATCACTGAAGAAATTAAATTGGTAAGAAAACATACCTAAAGACAAATGAAAAGGAAAACACAGTGATCCAAAACTGATGGGACACAACAAAGGCAGTTCTAAGAGGGCAGTTTGTAGTGATACAAATGTATCTCAAGAAAAGAAAAATCACAAATAAAAACCCTAAGCTTATTCCCAAAGCAACTAGAGAAAAAGAACAAATAAAAGCCAAAGTAGAAGGAAATAAATAATAATGATCAAAGAAGAAATAAGTGAAATAGAGACTAATAAGATACTAGAAAAGATCTATCAAACTAAAAGCAGTTTCTTTGAAAAGATAAAATTGATAAGACTTTAGTTGGGGGGACAAGACAAGATAGTGGAGTAGAAGGTCTCAAGTTTACCTCCTCTCATGAAAACACCAAAATTATATCTAACTGCTGAACCAGCATTGGCAAAAAAGGGCTGGAGCCTACAAAAAGATATTTATTCTATGTTCAAAGACAAAGAAGTCACTATGAGACAGTAGGAGGGGCGCTTTCTGGATATAATAAAATCCCATATCCACCAGGTGGACAATGCACAAACTAGAAAATAATTATATACCAAGCATTTTCACATAAGAGTGAGGGTTCTGAGTGCCATGACAGTCTCCCAGCCCAAAGGTCTGGCATTGGGTGGAGGAACCCTAAGAGCATTTGGCTTTGAAGGCTACTGTGGTTTGAATATTGGAACCTCAGAAGATTATGAAAAACAGAGACACCATTCTTATAGGGTACATGGTTTCACATGCAGTGGGACCTAGGGCAAAACAGTGAATCCATAGGCGCCTTGGCCAAACACACCTGCTGGTCTTAGATCATCTCCTGGGGAGTAGTGGGGAGGGAGGAGTTTGACTGTGACTCTCTGTTGAGGCAGGGACGCTGGTGGTGGAGACCCCAGGTAAAATTTATTGGTGTGGATTCTTCTACAGGTCACTATTTTGACACTAGACTTGGACCCCCTGACAGCCTGCTATTTGCCTCAGGCCAAACAACCAACAGGGTGTAAACAAAGCCCTACTTATCAGAACACACATGGCATAAAACCACCCCTAAGGATACACCTTGTCATAGCCTTGCCAATCAAAGTGATAAGACCCAGCTGCACTCACCCAGTGAGTTGGTAGACACAGTCATTTCCACCAGGAGGCATGCACAAACCCATAGATCAAACTCACTCACCATGGTGCAGATGCCAGAAGCAAGTAGAACTATGATCCTACATCCTACAGAACTGAGACCACAAACAAGGAAAGTAAACGAAATGAGATGACAGAGAAATAGGTTCCAGGTGAAGGAAGAAGATAAAACCTCAGAAGAACAACTAAGTGAGGTTGAGATAGGCAATCTACCTGAAAGAGAATTCAGATTAATGATAGTAAAGATGATCCAATATGTTAGAAAAAAGAAAGGAGGCACTGACCAAGAAGATAGAAGAAATGCTTAATAGAGACCCAGCAGATTTAAGAACAGAGATGAACAACACAATAACTGAAATGAAAAATATGATAGCAGGAAACAATAGCAGAATAAATGAGGCAGAAAAACAAATAAGTGAGCCAGAATACAGATTGGTGTAAACCACTGCCATGGATCACAATAAAGGAAAAAGAATGAAGAGAAATGAGCACAGTCTCTGATACTTCTGGACAACATTAAAAGGACCAACATACATATTATAGGTATCTCAGAAGAAGAAGAGAGAGAAAGGGCTTGAAAAATTATTTGAAGGGATAATAGCCAAAATTTTTCTAACAAGAGAAAGGTAACACTCACTGAATTCCAGGAAGCACAGAGAATCACATAGAGTCCCATAGATGATAAACCCAAGTCCTAATACACACACACACACACACACACATACACACAATATGGGCTTCCCTGATGGCTCAGATGGTAAAGAATCTGCCAGCAATGCAGGAGATTCAGGTACACTCTCTGGGTCAGGAAAATCCCCTGGACAAGGGAAAGGCTACTCACCCCAGTATTTTAGCCTGGAGAATTCCATGGACAGAAGAGCTTTGTGGACTACAGCCCATAGAGTTGCAAAGAATCAGATATCCCCAAACAACTAACAGAACAACAACACCTATAGACAGACACACACACACAGTGTCAACATGTAGTGCCACTGATTTATTTTGTGGGAGTTCAGTTCAGTTCAGTCACTCAGCCATGTCCGACTCTTTCTGACCTCATGAACCACAGCACGCCAGGCCTCCCTGTCCACCACCAACTCCCAAAGTTTACCCAAACTCATGTCCATTGAATCAGTGATGCCATCCAGCCATCTCATTCTCTGTGGTCCCCTTCTCCTCCTTGCCTTCAATCTTTCCCAGCATCAGAGTCTTTTCAAATGAGTCAGCTCTTTGCATCAGGTAGCCAAAGTATTGGAGTTTCAACTTCAACATCAGTCCTTCCAATGAATACCCAGGACTGATCACCTTTAGGATGGACTGGTTGGATCTCCTTGTAGTCCAAGGGACTCTAAAGAGACTTCTCCAACACCACAGTTCAAAAGCATCAATACTTCAGTGTTCAGCTTTCTTTATATTCCAACCTCACATCCATACATGACTACTCAAAAAACCATAGCCTTGCCTAGACGAACCTTGGTTGGCAAAGAAATGTCTCTACTTTTTAATATGCTGTCTAGAATGGTCATAACTTTTCTTCCAAGGAGTAAGCATCTTTTAATTTCAAGCTCACAGTCAAATTCTGCAGTGATTTTGGAGCCCCAAAGAATAAAGTCTCTCACTGTTTTCATTGTTTCTGCATCTATTTACCATGAAGTGATGGGACCAGATGCCATGATCTTCGTTTTCTGAATGTTGAGCTTTCAGACAACTTTTTCACTCTCCTCTTTCACTTTCATCAAGAGGCTCTTTAGTTCTTCACTTTCTGCCATAAGGGTGGTGTCATCTGCATATCTGAGGTTATTAATATTTCTTCTGGCACTCTTGATTCCAGCTTCTACTTCAATCAGCCTGGCATTTCATATGATATACCCTGCATATAAGTTAAATAAGCAGGGTGACAATGTACAGCCTTGACGTACTCCTTTCCTGATTTGTAACCAGTCTGCTGTTCCATGTCCAGTTCTAACTGTTGCTTCCTGACCTGCACATAGGTTTCTCAAGAGGCAGGTCAGGTGGTCTGGTATTCCCATCTCTTTCAGAATTTTCCACAGTTTCTTGTGATCCACACAGTCAAAGGCTTAGGCGTAGTCAATAAAGCAGAAGTAGATGTTTTTCTGGAACTCTCTTGCTTTTTCCATGATCCAGCGGATATTGACAATTTGATCTCTGGTTCCTCTGCCTTTCCTAAAACCAGCTTGAACATTTGGAAGTTCACAGTTTACGTAATGTTGAAGCTTGGCTTGGAGAATTTTGAGTATTTCTTTACTAGAGTGTGAGATGAGTGCAATTGTGCAGTAGTTTGAGCATTTTTTGACCTTGCCTTTCTTTGGGATTGGAATGAAAACTGACCTGTGGCCACTGCTGAGTTTTCCAAATTTGCTGGCATATTGAGTGCAGTACTTTCACAGCATCATTTTTTAAGATTTGAAATAGCTCAATGGGAATTCCATCACTTCCACTAGCTTTGTTCGTAGTGATGTTTCCTAAGGCCCACTTGACTTCACGATTCCAGGATGTCTGTCTCTAGGTGAGTGATCATACCACTGTGATTATCTGGGTAGTGAAGATCTTTTTTGCATAGTTCTGTATATTCTTGCCACCTCTTCTTAATATCTTCTACTTCTGTTAGATCCATACCATTTCTGTCCTTTACTGAGCCTGTCTTTGCATGAAATGTTCCCTTGGTATCTCTAATTTTCTTGAAGAGATCTCTAGGCTTTCTCATTCTATTGTTTTCCTCTATTTCTTTGCACTGATCACTGAGGAAGGCTTTCTTATCTCTCCTATTCTTTGGAACTCTGCATTCAAATAAGTATATCTTTCCTTTTCTCTTTTGCTTTTTGCTTCTCTTCTTTTGACAGCTATTTGTAAAGCCTCCTCAGACAGCCATTTTGCTTTTTTGCATTTCTTTTTATTGGGGATGGTCTTGATCAATGTCTCCTGTACAATGTCACAAACCTCTGTTCATAGTTCATCAGGCACTCTATCAGATCTAGTCCCTTAAATCTATTTCTCACTTTCACTGTATAATCATAAGGGGTTTGATCTAGGTCATACCTGAATGGTCTAGTGGTTTTCCCTACTTTCTTCAATTTAAATCTAAATTTTGTGGGAATTCTATCACAATTTTTCCATATGGGATTAAAAACCTTAAGATACTGCATGCCATTTTTTGGACAGGGCGTTTAGACTTTGCTACTCACAAAGCACAAGCACAAAGCACAAGTCTGTTAAATTTTATGTATATATAAATGAGTCACTTTTCAGTACACTTGAAACATAGTGATTTAATTATGTTTCTATTAAAAAATAATTATTTCAAGGTAGTTCAATTAGATTCAACAGAATGCAAATAAACACCTCAGCAAAATGAAGAAAGCAACATATGGAGAGAACAGGAATTTTAACAGACAGATATGTCATAGCAAAGGAATTTTGGACTACAAAAACTTTAGGAATAAAATTAAATATGCAAGAGTGTGTTTCATAGTCAGGCTCGATCAATCAGAATAAAAAAAAAATTGCAAGCTTCAAGGCAGATATCTTAATATTACACCATCAAAGAAGAAAAAAGAAATGCGAATGGCAAAGTGTAGGGACTTTCCTGGTGGTTCTGTCTGATGGTTCCCAGATGTTCCACCTGTGAATGCATAGGACATGATTTTGATTCCTGGTCTGAGAAGATTCCACATGCATGGGGCAATTGAACTCAGTGCACCAAAATTACTGAACCTGTGCTCTAGAGCCCACAAGCCACAACTACCAAAGCCCAGGCACCTAGAGCCCATGCCCTGTGACAAGAGAAACCACCCATGAGAAGCTCTCATATTGAAATGAAGAGTAGCCCCCACTTGCCACAACTAGAGAAAGTCTGAATGCAGCAATGAAGACTCAGTGTGGCCAAAAATTAGATAAATAATTTTTTAAAGAATGATAAAGAATTAAAAAAAGCTTACTTGAATTATTAGACCTCATAAAATTAAACAATATTCATGTTATGAGAGTCCTATCAGGAGAACAGAGTGAGAAAGACACAGAAAACTTATTTGAAGAATTAATAGTTTAAAATATCCCCAAAGTGTGGAGAGATATGGCTATACAGGTACATGAGGATCATAGATTCCCAAACAAATTCAAACTAATGAAATCTTAAAATAGATACATTATAATCAAGCTCTCAGATATTAAATACAAAAACAGAATTTTAAAATAGCAAGAGAAAAAACTCATCATATAAAAGTGAACACTGATAAAGTTTTCAGCATATTTCTCAGGAGAAACCTGACAGGTTAGAAGAAAATGGGATGATATGCACAATGTGCTCAAAGAAAAAAAAATCTTCCAACCAAGAATATTTTAACTAGAAAAGTTATCTTTTAGAATTTTTTTCCTCAGCAAACAAGATTTGAGTAAATTAATCACTACTAGATCTACCTTACAAGAATTCCTAAAAGGAGTTCTTCAAGCTGAAATGAAAGGATACTAATAGCAATATAAAAACATAAAAAAGTGTATAATTTACTGGTAAAGGTAAATATATAGTCATTCTCCAGCATAAATCATATATTATTAGTTCACAAAAGAACTCTTACCTGACATAAGAAAACAGATCATATCAAGTATCTTTTCCGACTACAATAGTATAAAACAATAATCAGTAACAGAGGAAAACTTAGAAAATTCACAAATATTTGGCAATTAACATTTCTGACCAACCAATGAATCAAAGAAAAAAATCAAAAGGGAAATAAAAAATATCTTAAGATAAACAAAAATTGAAATACATGCAACAAAAGCAGAGCTAAGAGGTGCTAAGTGAGCAGTGCTATAATTATAGTAATAAATATGTACATTAAGGAAAAAGAAGGAACTCAAATAAATGACATAACCTTGTGCATCAGGTTACTAGAAATGGAAGAACAGACAAATTCAAAAGTTAGCATAAATAAATAATAAATGCTAGGACAGACATAAATAGAGACTAGAAAGACAATAGAAAAAATCAGAAAGACTTAAAGTTGGTCTTTTTAAAAGATAAAATAGATGTACATTTAACTAGACTAAGAAAAAAGACTCAAATTAGTAAGATTATAACAACAAAGAAAAATTACAACTGGCATCACAGAAATACAAAGGATCATAAGAGACAAGTATGGATAATTATATACCAAAAAATTAAAAAATTTAGAAGAAATTTAAAAATTTCTAGAAACATAAAAATAAACCAAGATTGAATCATAAACAATAGAAAATCTGAACAAACCAATAACAAGAAGGAGATTACTACTACTGATAGTAATCAAAAATCTCCCCAACAAATAAAAGCCCACAACCAGATGGCATTGATGTCAGACAGACAAAGTTAAAGGTCCTGTTTCTTGTTCTACTTATTCAAAAGAATTTGCCCAAGAAATACAAAGGAAAAAAAAAAAAAAAGAAGTTGAAGTGTAGAGAGAAACAAAGAAACAGTTTATTGAGGCATGAAAGTACACACTTGGAGAAGAATGTGGATGTTCTTGTGAATGAGAAGCCCACCAAGGGATTTTCTGACCCCTCTTTTAATTTCATTTCCTTGAATAGACGGAAATTTCTTTGATCAATCAGGGTGGGATCTCAATTGCACCTGGTTACATTTGTGTCCACTCTTGCACACCCGGATTCTGAAACTACTACATATGTGCTCTGAGAGCCATTTTCACTTAAATTTTCTCTTACTAGTCAAATGCCACATATAGAAGGTCATATAGTGGTCATTCACAGCCTGTGAATTTTTATTGCACATGCTTGGCCGTGCTCTATAGGTTTTATGGTCAGGGTTCCGTATTCAGTATTCTTTGTTGGAAGAAAAAGTTGTCTGACTCTTGGCAATGCCATGGACTGTAGCCCACCAGGCTCCTCAGTCCAAGAGACTTTCCAGGCATGAATACTGGAGTGGGTTGCCATTTCCTTCTCCAGGGGATCTTCCCAACCCAGGGATCGAACCTGGGTCTCCCGCATTGTAGACAGATGCTTTACCATCTAAAATAGAGTCTACTTCAGTATTCTTGCCTTGAGAACCCCATGAACAGTATGAAAAGGCAAAATGATAGGATACTGAAAGAGGAATTCCCCAGGTTGGTAGGTGCCCAATATGCTACTGGAGATCAGTGGAGAAATGACTCCAGAAAGAATGAAGGGATGGAACCAAAGCAAAAACAATACCCAGTTGTGCATGTGACTGGTGATAGAAGCAAGGTCCGATGCTGTAAAGAGCAATATTGCATAGGAAACTAGAATGTTAGGTCCATGAATCAAGGCAAATTGGAAATGGTCAAACAGGAGATGGTAAGAAGGGACATCAACATTCTAGGAATCAGCAAACTAAAATGGACTGGAATGGGTGAATTTAACTCAGATGACCATTATATCTACTACTGTGGGCAGGAATCCCTTAGAAGAAATGGAGTAGCCATCATGGTCAACCAAACAGTCTGAAATGCAGTACTTGGATGCAATCTCAAAAATGACAGAATGATCTCTGTTCATTTCCAAGGCAAACCATTCAATATCACAGTAATCCAAGTCTATGCCCCAACCAGTAATGCTGAAGAAGCTGAGGTTGAACAGTTCTGTGAAGACTTACAAGACTTTTTAGAACTAACACTCAAAAAAGATGTCCTTTTCGTTATAGAGGATTGGAATGCAAAAGTAGGAAGTCAAGAAACACTTGGGGTAAGAGACAAATTTGGCCTTGGAATATGGAATGAAGCAAGGCAAAGACTAATAGAGTTTTGCCAAGAGAATGCACTGGTCATGACAAACACCCTCTTATAACAACACAAGAGAAAACTCAACACATGAGCATCACCAAATGGTCAACACCGAAATCAGATTGATTATATTTTCTGCAGTCAAAGATGAAAAAGCTCTATACAGTCAGCAAAAACAAGACCGGGAGCTGCCTATGGCTCAGATCATGAACTCCATATTGCCAAATTCAGACTTAAATTGAAGAAAGTAGGGAAAGCCACTAAACCATTCACGTATGACCTAAATCAGGTCCCTTATGATTATGCAGTGGAAATGAGAAATAGATTTAAGGGACTAGATCTGATAGATAGAGTGCCTGATGTACTATGGACGGAGGTTCATGGTGCTGTACAGTAGACAGGGATCAAGACCATCCCCATGGAAAAGAAATGCAAAAAGGCAAAATGGCTGTCTGAGGAGGCCTTACAAATAGCTGTGAAAAGAAGAGAGGTGAAAAGCAAAGGAGAAAAGGAAAGATATAAGCATCTGAATGCAGAGTTCCAATGAATAGCAAGGAGAGATAAGAAAGCCTTCCTCAGTGATCAATGCAAAGAAATAGAGGAAAACAACAGAATGGAAAAGACTAGAGATCTCTTCAAGAAAGTAGAGATACCAAGGGAACATTTCATGCAAAGATGGGCACAATAAAGGACAGAAACACTATGGAACTAACAGAAGCAGAAGATATTAAGAGGTGGCAAAAGTACACAGAAGAACTATACAAAAAAGATCTTAATGACCAAGAAACCATGATGGTGTGATCACTTACCTAGAGCCATATATCCTGGAGTGTGGAGTCAAGTGGGCCTTAGGAAGAATCACTACGAAAAAAGCTAGTGGAGGTAATGGAATTCTTGGTGAATTATTTCAAATCCTAAAAGATGATCCTATTAAAGTGCTGCACTCAACATGCTAGCAAATTTGGAAAACTCAGCAGTGGCCACAGGACTGGAAAATGTCCGTTTTCATTCCAATCCCAAAGAAAGGCAATGACAAAGAATGTTCAAACTACTGCACAATTGTACTCCTCTCACACGCTAGCAAAGCAGTGCTCAAAATTCTCCAAGCCAGGCTTTAACAGTACATGAACCAAGAACTTCCAGATGTTCAAGCTGGATTTTAAAAAGGCAGAGGAACCAGAGATCAAATTGCCAACATCTACTGGATCACAGGAAAAGCAAGAGAATTCCAGAAAAAAAACATCTACTTCTGCTTTATTGACTATGCCAAAGCCTTTGACTGTGTGGATCACAATAAACTGTGGAAAATTCTTCAAGAGATGAGAATACCAGACCACTTGACCTGCCTCTTGAGAATCTTTATGCAGGTCAAGAAGCAACAGCTAGAACTAGGCATGGACAATGGACTGTTTTCAAATTGGGAAAGAAGTACTTCAAGGCTGTATNTAAACTGTGGAAAATTCTTCAAGAGATGAGAATACCAGACCACTTGACCTGCCTCTTGAGAATCTTTATGCAGGTCAAGAAGCAACAGCTAGAACTAGGCATGGACAATGGACTGTTTTCAAATTGGGAAAGAAGTACTTCAAGGCTGTATATTGTCACCCTGCTTATTTAACTTATATGCAGAGCACATCATATGAAATATAAGACTGGATAAAGCACAAGCTGGAATCAAGATTACCAGGAGAAATATAAATAACCTCAGATATGCAGATAACATCACTCTTATGGCAAAAACTGAAGAACTAAAGAGCCTCTTGATGAAAGCGAAAGGAAAATGAAAAAGCTGATTTAAAACTCAACATTCTGAAAACTTAGATCATGGCATACAGTCCCATCACTTCATGGCAAATAGATGGGAAAACAATGGAAACAGTGACAGACTTCATTTTCTTGGGCTGCAGAATCACTGCAGATGGTGACTGCAGCCATGAATTTAAAATACGTTTTCTGCTTGGAAGAAAAGCTCTAACCAACCTAGACCACACATTAAAAAGCAGAGACATTATTTTGCTGACAAAGGTCCATCTAGGCAAAGCTATGTTTTTTCCAGTAGTCATGTGTGAATATGAGAGTTGGACTATAAAGAAACCTGAGGGCCAAAAAATTGATGCTTTTGAACTGTGGTGCTGGAGAAGACTCTTGAGAGTCCCTTAGACTGCAAGGAGATCCAACTAGTTAATCCAGAAGAAAATCAGTCCTGAATATTTATTGGAAGGACTGATGCTGAAGCTATAGCTCCAATTCTTTGGCCATCTGATGTGATAAACGGACTCCTTGGAAAAGACTTTGATATGAGGTAAGAATAAAGGCCAGAGGAGAAGGGGATGACAGATGATGAGATGGTTGGATGGCATCACCAACTCGATGGACATGAGTTTGAGCAAGCTCCAGGGGTTGATGATAGACAGGAAAGCCTGGCGTGCTGCAATCCATAGGGTCACAAAGAGTCAGACACGACCGAGTAACTGAACAGTACTGAACTGATATATGGATGTGAGTGTTGAATGATAAAGAAGGCTGAGAAGCTTAGAATTGATGCTTTCAAACTGCACTCTTGGAGAAGACTTTTGAGCGTCCCTTAGACTGCAAGGAGATCAAATCTGTCAATCCTTAAGGAAATCAACCTTGAATATTCATTGAAAAAACTGTTTCTGAAGCTGAATACTTTGGCCACTTGATGCAAAGAGCCAACTCATTGGACAAGATCCCGATGCTGGCAAAGTTTGAAGGCAAAAGTAGAAAGGAGTGGCAGAAAATGAGATGGTTAATTTGCATCACCAACTCAATAGATATGAATTTGAGCTAACTCCAGGATGTAGTGGAGGACAGAGGAGCCTGTTGTGCTACAATCCATGGGGTCACAAATATTTGGACATGACTTAGTGACTGAATAACAACAGGTAAATTTACCAATATAGAGTCCTCAAATACTTAGGATAATTATGAACCAGAATGTAGGGCCATTACAGAGTGGGAAAAATCAAGGTCCCTGTTGGTTGAGCATAATTGCTACTGATGCCTCCCTCAAGGTCTTGCAGTGAAACATTCCTAATACCAGGGCCATGAAGGAAAGGTCCAGTCTTCCCAGGTGGGGCTAGTGGTAAGAACCCGCCTGCTAATGTAGGTGGTCCAAGAGACATGGGTTTCGACTCCTGGGTTGGGAAGATCCCCTGGAGGACAGCATGAAAACCCACTCCAGTAGTCTTGCCTGGAGAACTCCATCGACAGAAAAGCCTGGCGGGCTACAGTCCATAGGGTTGCAAAGAATCGGACATGACTGAAATGACTTAGCAGGCATGCGTGCATGAAGGAAAGGTCCAGGTTCTGTGGGGTCAGTGTTCTCTTCAGCTTTTTGTATCTGGATTCATTCATCCCAAGTAGACCATTCAGCCCAACATAGTATGTGGTCTAGACGAGGCAGAAAAAAATTACTGTGAGAAAACAGAGGAACGAGTTATTAACTCTGTCTGGATAGAGTTGAATAAAGAGTGATGATAAAAGCACATTTGAACTGGGACTTGAAGGATGTGCAGTTTTCTAAATGAAGAATGTTGGAGAGATGGACACATGTAAGTGAGATCATTCAGTATTTGTCTTTCTGTCTGGGTTATTTCATTTATCATTATGTCCTCCAGATTCATCCATGTTGTCACAAACAGTGTAATGTGTGCATGTATACTCAGTCACTTCCATCATGTCCAACTCTTTGAGACCCTATGAACTGTAACCCATCAGACTCTGTTTGTGGAGATTCTCCAGGAAAGGGTACTGGAGTGGGTTGCCATGCCCTCCTCCAGGGAATCTTCTCAACTCAGGGAATGAATCCAGATCTCTAGCATTGCAGGCAGATTCCTTACAACTAGCACCACCTGGAAAGCCCCAAATAATGGAACAAGTATAAACAGTTCTGTATATCATAGATATTTTAATAGAGTTTTTAAAATAAAAATTCTAGAAAATGTTTAACATGTATTTTAATATCTACTTTTATGTATATATATATAAATACTAATGCATATTTATAAATATACATACATATTTATATATGTATATATATGTATGTTTATTTATGTAAAAGTTGTAGACATGCATTATAGGAAAAACCATAGCCTTGACTAGACGGACCTTAGTCGGCAAAGTAATGTCTCTGCTTTTGAAAATGCTATCTAGGCATGTTTATTGCAGGTGAAATAAACAATCAGATTTAGAGTCTGTTTTTTTCAAATATGTCTGTATATTGTCCTGAATTAGCTTACTAGTTAATTAAAAGTTATTTAAGCTTCTCAAAAGCAATTCAGAAAAATTACAGATACTTCTATACTTAAGTATAAGGGAAGTTTCTTTCTGTTCAGTTGCTCAGTCATGTCTGACTCTTTGTGACCCCATGAATCGCAGCACGGCAGGCCTCCCTGTCCATCACCAAATCCCGGAGTTCACTCAGACTCACGTGCATTATTTCATAAAACTTTAATACTTTAAAGTTTCTGTTTTGTAAAATGAGTAGTCTATCCTTAAAATGTTGTCTTCTTAATCATTCACATCAGCTGCTCTTTATAGTCCTGCATGCTGGTCATTTTCAAAACAAAAGCCCAAATTCTGTGTGGTTAACCTGAAAGGCTTTGTAAGTACTTCCCAGGCAGCTGGGGACTGAGTTTATGTTTAATGAGCTAAGGATATAGTCATTTGACCTTGGTTTGAGTTCATGATGTTTACTGCTCGTTTCCAATGGGTTTTGCAAGTGAAAAATAATTTCAGTGGCACTTTTCATAAAGAGATGACTCAGTTTTTCCTGGCCTGTCTTCCTTCTGAGCAAATTAGGTTCAAGGTTATTTGCAATTTGTTGCTGACTATCAGGAGTTATAGTTCTGGAAAAGAATCCTGTTATTAGGACTGGAAAGCATAGTCATAACAAATAAAAAAGTGGGACTCATATTCTTACTAATCCCTATACATGCATTAATGATAACATGTGAAACAAATAACCTATGCGATTAGCCAAAGCTTGCTTTAAAATTGGTACAAATTCATGCAATTTCCCTGGGTCTGGGAGACTGAGAGTTTGAGTGGGCAATTGTTCAGAAAGACCCAAAAAAATCATTGAGAGAATGATGGGATAAAATATTCTCTTCTAAATGCTAAAAGAATTAAGAAAGATTATCAATAGAAATGCTTTGACATACAGACATTTGTGGTACTGGAGGAGACATTTGAGAGTCCCCTGGACTTCAATAAGATAAAACCAGTCAATCCTAAAGGAAATCAACCCTGAACATTCATTGGAAGGATTGATGCTGAAGCTGAAACTCCAATACTTTGACTACTTGAAGTGAAGAGCTGACTCATTGAAAAAGACCCTGATGCTGGAAAAGATTGAAGGCAGAAGGAGAAGGGGATGACAGAGGATGAGATGGTTGGATGATATCACTGACTCAATACAAATGAGTTCGAGCAAATTATGGGAGATGGTGAAGGACAGGGAA
This sequence comes from Cephalophus harveyi, assembly GCA_006410635.1. Classification (NCBI taxonomy): domain Eukaryota; kingdom Metazoa; phylum Chordata; class Mammalia; order Artiodactyla; family Bovidae; genus Cephalophus; species Cephalophus harveyi. The sequence continues at coordinate 246,389 of SJYT01038613.1, read as the reverse complement.
GCCTGGTGTGCTGCAGTCCATGGGGTCACAAAGAGCTGGACATGGCTGAGCAACTGAACAACAACAATCAATAGAAATTCAGATCACTGTAACAAAGAAGTAGAAACAATAAAGAGGAACAAATAAAAATTAGACGACTCAATTGCTGAGATAAAAAGCAAACTAAGAGCAATAAAGGGGCTTCCTAGGTGTCTCAGTTTTTAAGAACCCCCCTGCCAATGCAGGGGATGTGGCTTCAATCCTTGGGTTTGGAAGATCCCCTGGAGAAGAAAATGGCAAACCACTATAGTATTCTTACCTGGAAAATACCATGGGCAAAGGAACCTGACAAGCTACACTCCATGGGGTCACAAAAGTGTCAGACACAACTTAGCAACTAAACAACAACAAAAAGGCAGTAAGGAGCAGAAAATAATGCAGAAGAATGAATAACTGGTCCAGAAGATAGAATAATGGAAATCACCCAATTAGAACAGCAGATACAAAGACAAATGGGGAAAAAAAAAAAAACATGAATGCAACATATGAGATCTATAGGATAATATAAACTGTGCCAACCTACATATAATAGTGTTCCCAGCTAGAAAAGAAAGAGAAAATCGTATCAAAATGTATTTGAAGAAATTATGACCCAAAACCTCCCAAACCCAAAGAAAACACTATTCAGAAACAGGAAGCACAGAAGTTCCCAAATAAAATGAATCTGAATAAACCTACACCAAAACATATTATAATTAAAATAGTAAATTTAAAGGGAAAATTCTAAAGACAGTAATATAAACACAAAGAGTCAATTACAATGGAACCCCCTCCATAAGAGTATCAGCTGATTTCTCTGAAAAAACTTTGCAGACTAGAAGAGAGTGACATGATATATTCAAAGTCCTGAAAGGGAAAAGCCTGCAACCCAGGACAATCTAGCCAGTAAGATTATAATTTAGAATACAAAAAGAGATTTTAAAAATTTCTCAGACACGAAAAAACTAAAAGAATACAGTAATACTAAACTTAATCTAAGAAATACTGAAAAGCTTTCTCTAAATAAAAGTAAACAGGAATCTATAGAAAAAGGGAAAACACAAAAGGAAAGGCAAATGTATAAAAGGATTGAATATATCATGTAAGCAAGTACATAAATTAAAAACATTAAAAAATTTCATAAAAGTGATGATGACTATAATTAATAGGAAAAGAATAAACATGAAGATGCAAAATAAAACATCAAAATCACTAAATGTGGAGGAGGGGAGAAAAAATACAGATATTTTAGAATGTGTCTGAACTTA
>SJYT01038613.1:205037-227448 GCA_006410635.1 Cephalophus harveyi | reverse complement strand
CTTTAATAATATTTTCAGAATTCATTAAGTATGCCAAAGTTATAGACAACTATGGTATATGGGCAAGATATTTTGATTTGAAGACAGAATTTGAATTGAAAATTCTGCCTCTTATTTACCATGTAACTTTGAGTAATTCATTTAATCTGAGTTTCAATTTTCTCATCTGTAATATGGGAATACTAAACACTACCTCATGTAGTTATGAGAATAATTTGAGGTAATAAATGTAAACCTACTTTGTAAATAATAAAATTCTATGGCAGTGCCAGGGGGAAAGGAATCAGATGAACACTAAAGGAATACTTAATGCCATGCTAGTTGGTAACTTTCTCTCTCTCTCTCTCTTTTTTTTTTTTGTACATGCGTCTCTTTTAATTATGGTTTTCTCAGGGTATATGCACAGTAGTGGGATTGTTGGGTCATATGGTACTATTTTTTAATGTAAATGTATTTATTTTAATTGGAGGTTAATTACTTTACAATATTGTATTGGTTTTGCCATACATCAACATGAATCCACCACAGGTATACACGTGTTCCCCATCCTGAACCCCCCTCCCTCCTCCCTCCCTGTACCATCCCTCTGGGTTGTCTCAGTGCACCAGCCCCAAGCATCCAGTATCATGCATTGAACCTGGACTGGCAATTCATTTCATATATGATATTATACATGTTTCAATGCCATTCTCCCAAATCATCCCACCCTCCCTCTCTCCCACAGAGTCCAAAAGACTGTTCTATATACATCTGTATCTCTTTTGCTGTCTCACATACAGGGTTATCATTACCATCTTTCTAAATTCCATATATATGTGTTAGTATACTGTATTGGTGTTTTTCTTTCTGGCTTACTTCACTCTGTATAATAGGCCAAGATCTGAATATCTCTGAGAAAGAATAGCATGCCCTTCAGCTGGATCACATTTCTTGACTTTCCTACCTATTGATCCAGGATCTATGCAGTAGTTACCAATAAACTAGCATTAAGATTTTCAAGATATATGGAAGAATTGCCTCCTACGTTATCTTCTTCATGTGAAGTGATTGTTCTTCTAGGAGAATCCTGCCTAACAATGCATATTAATATCTTGATTCAGGGAAATAAAGGGAAATTTGATGATGGACAATAGTTTCATAACAAAACTTAAACACCATTGCAATGAAGAATTGTAGTCAAGTAAAAATCACTTCATGGGAAATAGATGGGGAAACAGTGGAAACAGTGTCAGACTTTATTTTTTTGGACTCCAAAATCACTGCTGATGGTGACTGCAGCCATGAAATTAGAAGACGCTTACTCCTTGGAAGAAAAGTTATGTCCANCCCGCATCTTTTGCATCTCCTGCATTGCCAAGAGGACTTTTTTACCACTATGCCACCTGAGTGGTTCCTGAGAGTCCAGGTCTAGTATCAGTTCTATAGACAAACTGCTTTTGTGTAAGGCATGCTGTGAGGCGCTGACTAGATACCCTTTCAGGAATGAACGACTTATTCCTCTGAAGTACTTATTCCTTATCCCTGCTACTGGTGGAAAACTCTGAGTTTCACCACTTCTGGTATTCCCATGGCTAAAGAGAGAAACCTCACCCAAGATTATGCCTTCTTCAGCGGGCAGTCACATCCAATGACACATCAGTGAACCATGGCCCAGCACCCTGGGGAAAACTGAACTCATCTCAGCTTCAGAGCTTCTGGCGTTATGGTTGGTGAGGCCCACATCAGAGTGCAGGGCACCACATCTTCTCTCCCTACCCAACTGTGGGTTCCTCCCTCCCCTTCCACAGGTGTTGATTCTAAGTGTGCTCCATAATAAACCTCTCCTACACTAATCTCTGGATAATGAGACACACGTGCTATCACATGGGGTAAGAATAGCCATACTCTGCATTTGAAAGTTTTGTATAGAATTTCACTAACAGTTATTGGGCAGTTATTAGTTGCTAGGTAATAGAAAATACTTAAAATTAAGAAAACTCTACTTTTAAAACACTTATTCAAGTTGTCTCCAAAAAAAGTGAAAGTCACTCAGTCGTGTCAGACTCTTTGTGACCCCATGGACTATACAGTCCATGGAATTCTCCAGGCCAGAATACTGGAGCGGGTAGCTATTCCCCTCTCCAGGGGATCTTCCCAACCCAGGGATCGAACCCAGGTCTCCCACATTGCAGGTGGAGTTTTTACCAGCTGAGACACAAGGGAAGCCCCAAAATACTGGAGTGGGTAGCCTATCCTTTCTCCAGCAGATCTTTCTGACCCAGGAATTGAACCGGGGTCTCCAAGAAAGTAATGTAAGCTAAAACAAAACTGATGAAAATATTTATAATTACCTTAATTGGTCAAGAAAGAGATTTTATGGATTCTGATATAAATTTTTAAAATATTTATATCAATGTCATGTTTGTGGCTTGTGGTTACATGCTCCCCCTTGTAATTTGGGAGGGAAAATTTCACAATATCTGGAGCCCCTGAGAGCCTGCAAACGAAGGAGGAAAATGTCCTCAAATCCCTCACAGCAGAGCCCAGTTAGGGGGCGCCAACGTGGCTTCCCAATGGGATAGCACATCTACAAAAGGAAAAGTGATGGCGTTACCTTGTGAATCTGAAGAGAATCTGGGAGAAGCTTCTGCTGGGCAGCTCATGCCCTTGCTGACATTGAAAGCCCAGCTGATGCCAGTATCACGTGCTCCAGGAATGCTGGCCATTCGGCCAAGCTGTGCTGAAGTTTGCTTTTGCTATGGGAGCTACTTCCATTGTGGGGCGCGTCATCCACTCCTGTAATCATCACTCACCAGATGTAGGCAGCTTCTGCCCTGTCTTCTGTGCTTACAGACCTCAGGGGTGACCACCAGTATCACAAAGGCATCTTACAGTAACCCGCCTACTGTTGCTCCAGGTCACTCAGATGCTCCCCTGTGCTGTGTGGACACTGCCACTCCCACAGCAAGAGGGGAGCTCCTGGGGTCTGATGTGGCCATGCTGGCCTGGGGATTCTGTGCCTGCAAGGCTCCATCTCAGGTGTGCACCTGTGTGAGGTCAGGTCCTGTCTCTGCTTCACCAGGGATCCTGAAGAGACTGAAAAGGAAGAGCAGGTAGCGCTGATAAGGCTGAGACTCAGGAGGAATTCAGGGTGAATGAATCACTCCAGGTCCTGAGTTTATTTCTACTCAATCCCAAGTTGCAGACGGGTCTGCAGGCACAGGTGGCCTCGGTGCCTTCCAGCAGCTCCTCCTGGAGGACCACGGCACTCTGCCCGCCTCTGAAGGCTGGTCTACAGCTGCCGCGGCTCAGGCCACTGACCCGGGAGGAACAACCACAGTGGTCTTACATGGCACCTCCACATACTCTTAAACAGAAAATGTAAATACGGTCAATGGAAAATAAATAGTTTCTTGGGAAAAAACAAAAAAAACAAAAAACGCCCATGAATAAGAATAGCTGATCTGAGCCTCACAAGGGCTGGGAGCCTAGTATAGTGGCACATGGATACAGTGCCTTAGACAAACTGTTGTTTGGGTCCTGGTTCTGCCACTTGCTTGCTACAGAACTCTCAGCAAATTACCTAGTTGTTTGGAAATATCAGCCTCACCTGTAAAACATGAGCTCCATGAGGGTAGGAACCATGTCTGAGTTGATCTAATGCCTAGCAAACCTGGCACAATGGCACTTGATGGCAAATCATACACAGTATAGAAGCAATGTATTGAGAAAGAAAAAAGGAACAGCCCCAGCCATCCAGAACGTGGCTCGTACTCACAGATTGGCCAGAAAAGGATTAGTTCCTGCAGGTCCTGCCAGTTGGCTTGTATGGCTGTATGCTTAGGAATGTGACAGGTTATGTCCAGGCGGCTCAGAGGTTAAAGCATCTGCCTCTGATGCGGGAGACCCGGGTTCGATCCCTGGGTCGGGAAGATCCCCTGGAGAAGGAAATGGCAATCCACTCCAGTATTCTTGCCTGGAGAATCCCATGGGCAGAGAAGCCTAGTAGGTTACAGTCCACGGGGTCGCAAAGAGTCGGACACGACTGAGCGACTTCACCTCACCTCAGATCCTGAAGGGTCTTTTTTCTATGCAGAGAAATTTGAATTTTCCATATAGGCAATAATCCAGAGCAGAGACCTTCGAAGATTAAAAGCAGGGGAATATAACAAGATCAAACTTATACTTTGGAAGGATGAGGTGTGGAAATAAGAAGGAATGGGGGACTACTTAAGTTCCCTATACAAGCCATGGGAGGCCTTCTCTGATCACAAGGTAACCTTGATTATTCCTTGAAATTTGGGGTGAGAAGACAGAAAAAAAAATATGGTTGCCCTCTTCAAATATTTGAAATTCTGTTAAGAGTGATTATATTCTTTCTGACCTGCTCTAGGATCAAGGTATAAAGTAATTAAGTGCACGATTGGGGAGCATTTTCTAATAATAAGTGGTCTGAAAATAACATAGACTTCACAATTACTTCTTGCATTTCTTTCTCTGCTGCTGCTGCTGCTGCTAAGTTGCTTCAGTCGTGTCCGACCCTGTGTGACCCCACAGACTGCAGCCCATTGGGCTCCGCCATCCCTGGGATTCTCCAGGCAAGAACACTGGAGTGGGTTGCCATTCCTTCTCCAATGCATGAAAGTGAAAAGTGAAAGTGAAGTCGCTCAGTCATGTCTGACTCAGCGACCCCATGGCCTGCAGCCTACCAGGCTCCTCCGCCCATGGAATTTTCCAGGCAAGAGTACTGGAGTTGGGTGCCATTGCCTTCTCCTTTCTCATCTATTCAACAAATATTCATTGGAGCAGTTATGATGTGACAGGCATTAGGCATATAATGGTGAGCAAAAGAGACAAAAGGCACTGCCCTCGATGGAAGTGACCCTAATTTCTTTGTGTAATGTGGTGCCGTGAACGGATAACTTTTACATAATGATTTAACCAAGAAGCAAGTTCCCAATAGGGATATCTAAAGAGTGGCTTCGAGTGAGTTCTGGCCAAGGAAGGATGATAACCCAATAGAAGAGTTGTAAAATCTGTTAAACCTCAGGAGCCAAAGGGCGAGAGAGCCCCCTATCTTCTCTCTTGGATCCAACCCACCGTTCGGCCTCTGCTCCGCCCAACGTTCCCCAGCGCCCTCCCCTTCCTCCGCCCCCACCCGCAGCTGTGAGTCTCGTCTCGCGACTCGCGGGATTTCGAGCCCTTCTCTCGCGTGATCTGCACTGTACTGGCGTCAGCTCTGGCGGCTACTCCCCGGCCTACTGAAGCTGCTTTTGGTGTAGATTTTGAGCACGTTTGGGTCAGGCCCAGTGGTGTTAAGTAAGTTCTGGCGGCCGAGTCCCGCGCTGCAGTCTCGGGGGTCTCTAAGAAGAGACCGGGACGCACTGCCTGGTCGTGGGCCGACTTCGGGCCGCTTGGGCGCAGCGTGTGCGCCGCCAGCAGGAGCTCGCGTGAGGTCGTATCCGCGGGGTGCGGGGTCAGGTCGGGGTGGGTGTCCTGCAGGCCCGGTGACACCGCCCGCGGTCTTCTGCAGTGGGTTCTAGGCGCGTCCGCAGCAGGGTTTGGGGCTGGTGGTGTCCGGAACGGCCCCTGCCGTTTCTGGCCCCTTTTTGAGTTCGCCGGGGTTGGCGCCCAAGTGACACCTGAGGTCAGCGCCCAGTTTCGTGGCTCCGAGGGTCTGGCATATGGGATCCTCCTCCAGTCGCTTCCTTCTGTTATTAAGGAAATTACTTCTTCCAGAGATTGCAGGTGGAATGGGTTTTTCTTATTTGCTGCTGTACGAGGCTTGGCTGTCTTATACAGTAGAGGCAGAAGGATGATTTGTATAAAAGAGTGAATAGAAAAATGTCTAAATTTCACTGTTCTCTGTCCTTGAAATCAAGGTGTACAGAAAAATGGAGTATATGACGGAACCCGTCAAGCACACACCTGGACATATGTGAGTCGCGTCCCTCTTTCTCCTATCCCCATTACATTTAAAGACGTTAAAATGAGTCTTTAAAATTTACTGTGAGGAAAGCTTTTCTTTTAGGGGAATTTGTCTTAAGTGGAAAAAATGAAAAGCCTTGTTTCCTGGAAAAAACGAGTTCGTTTTTCGCTAGAAAGTTTGTTGTGGTAAATACTGTTTTAAAAGTATTAAAATAGTCTCTGTACATTCTTCTAGATTGGCATCAACCATTGGCCATATGTGGCTTTTTAAATTCCAAGTAACTAAAATGTAATAAAACTAAGTATTCAGTTCTTCTATTACCCACATTTCAAATCCTCAGTAGTCACATATGCCTGGTGGCTACCACAGTGGACATTAGTGATTATAGAACTCTTATTTTGGATAGCTCAATGATTTTTAAATACTTTCTGTTCCCAATACACCTAGGGTTATGACACTGCCATCAGTTATACTGATACTCTTCCATCCTTTTTACATTTTGGCAGTCCCGGCAGTCCCGGCATTTTTACATTAGGCTTTAAAAATTTTTTTGGCTTTGGACTATAAAGCTGTCTAATGATTACTATTAGCAGTTACTTAGATTCTCTAGACCTTCTTTTTTAACCTTTTGTATATCAGTCATATTTTGAGGCTTTTTGGAATTGTGGCCATATTTGTTTTTTTCCTCAATAAGGCTTTTAAAAATCTAGTGCATCTTTGAAGATTGCTCAAAGTCAGGTTTTTAAAAAGGGCAGAGATACTGTGGCCTAACTTGAAGATTTTGGTTGGTTGGTTAATTTTATTACTATTTTTTATTGAAGTATAGTTGATTTTTCAATGTTGTGTTAGTTTCTGCTGTACAGCAGTGTGATTCAGTTTTATATATATAACTGTGATTCAGTTGTATATATATATTTCATATTCTTTTCCATTATGGTTTATTATAGGATATTGATTATAGTTCCCTGTGCTATACAGTGGGACCTTGTTTATTTTATATATAGTAGTTTGTATCTGCTAATCCCTGTTTGATAGTTTTTAAATCTAACTAGTACACTTATGAAATGTAACTTGAAAAAAATATATGCTTTATTTAAGATTGTGCTGCGATTGTGGTGTCCCAATTAGTCCAAATCCTGCTAACATTTGTGTGGCTTGTCTGCGAAGCAAAGTAGACATCAGCCAAGGCATTCCGAAACAAGTCTTTATATCTTTCTGCAAACAATGCCAAAGGTATAGTGTGATACTTTTTTATCCTACTTAAAGTTGAAATTCATATATAAGAGAGCCACTAGAATATAGTGAGATTAAGATACATATATTAAAGTGCATTTGACTGAGATTTAAGTTTTATATGTGGTGTCAAAGCTAGAGATTATAGAATTTGCAATTTTGTGATGTAGTTTTCTAGTTTTCCCTGCTAATGTGGTGAAGTTAGTATAAAGAGATTGAATCTGTTTTTTTTCTGTTAAGGGATTAAAAGGTTTGATATGTATAATTAATACATAAAAGTTAATGTTTTCAGGAGTGAGAGCAGATTTTAAAGACATAACTGTTCCAATTACCATGAAGTTTTTGTTTTTCCCTTCAATCATTCGAAGCCATATATGATAAAAAGCACCTTATATTTAAAATTAATTTGGCAATGTGTTTTAAAAATCATATATTAATGTTCCTGTGTAACTATAATGACTATGGCTAATGGGGAAAAAGCTCAGTATATCATGTCTAGGATGGTCAAAAATTTGAAGGCAAACTTAAGTTAATGTTTTTTATATTCTTTAGCTGTTGCATAAATAGCTTATATCTAGTCTGCTATTGAGTAATACAAAACTGCCCATTGAAGCTACCCATAACATTGTATGTCTGTGACTTCCCACGTGGGTTAGGACTCTAGTGGTGAGTAACTTTTTTGGGAGGGAGGGGTTCCTGAATCCCTTTAAGAATTTAAAAGCTGCATTTCCCCAGAAAAATACATAAAACATGTACATAAATATAAAAACAGGAAACTTGTATTCTGTTTCAGGGAGATTATAGTTTGTAATCTTAATCTGTAATATTCTCTATTCTTTATAGTGATGTGGAGTGAGAAAAACACTAGATTCCTCATGAACTAGGTCTCTGAAACTTGGCCATTTATCCTCTCTAACGCCTTAATTTCCTCCTCATAATGAAGGGGCTTTAATAGATGACATATGAAACATTTTCTAAATCTAAAAACTTGGCTTACAACAAAGGGACCTGTGTAAGGTTTTTCAGTGAACCTTTAAAAGTGAAAATCAGAGTATTTACTTAACGAGTATGAACAAAGCATTCACATAATACATTTAGAAGTATTATGTATTTAACAAACATTTGTTGAGCATTTACTATATGCAACCAGTCCATTCTGAAGGAGATCAACCCTGGGATTTCTTTGGAAGGAATGATGCTAAAGCTGAAACTCCAGTACTTTGGCCACCTCATGCGAAGAGTTGACTCATTGGAAAAGACTCTGATGCTGGGAGGGATTGGGGGCAGGAGGAGAAGGGGACGACCGAGGATGAGATGGCTGGATGGCATCACTGACTCGATGGATGTGAGTCTGAGTGAACTCCGAGAGATGGTGATGAACAGGGAGGCCTGGCGTGCTGCGATTCATGGGGTCGCAAAGAGTCGGACACGACTGAGCGACTGAACTGAACTGAACTGAAGCACTGCCCTAACTCCTTGCCTGGTTGGGCTACAAGACTTCAAGTACATATATAAAATATTTTAATTTAGTCATGTTTTATATAAGACTTTAAATTTTACAAATTAAAATTTGAAAATTAAAATTAAGATTCGTGTGTTAGTCACTCGGTCATGTCTGACTCTTTGTGAACCCATGGCCAGTAGCCCACCATGTTCCTCTGTACAAGGGATTTCCTAGGCAAGAATACTGGAGTGGGTTGCCATTCCCTTCTCCAAAGATCTTCCCTACCCAGGGATCATACCTGGGTCTCCTGCATTGCAGGCAGTCTCTGTAGTGTTTGAGCCATCAGGGAAGCCTGAAAAGGGATTTGAAGTACGTGAGTAGTCTTGAGCTCTTATTTATACGTAGTATTAGATACTAATTTACATTTTTTGTGCATGTGAGAAATAAGCAGTTCTTAAGCATTTTATTTGTTCACTATAAACCATTTTAATGCTATTGTGAGATGAATTTTTATCCATGTTTCAGAACATAGCACCAGGAAATTCTTCGCAATTTGTCATCACTGTAATTCTTACCGGTGCTTGAAGTAATAAGACCTTTTAATAAGTTATTACAGATTGACTTTCTCAAATACTCATAATTTCACCTTTTTAACTAAACTGCTGGTCTAATTGAAAGTTTCTGAACCTATTAAAATATATTTGGGTTAAGTGCCTCAGATTAACCTTGAGTATTATTATATCTGGTTAATAATCATTGTTTTGTCTTCATATTTAAGTGATTTTTTTTTTTTTTTTGGTCATGTCTGACTCTTTGTGAACCCATGGCCAGTAGCCCACCATGTTCCTCTGTACAAGGGATTTCCTAGGCAAGAATACTGGAGTGGGTTGCCATTCCCTTCTCCAAAGATCTTCCCTACCCAGGGATCATACCTGGGTCTCCTGCATTGCAGGCAGTCTCTGTAGTGTTTGAGCCATCAGGGAAGCCTGAAAAGGGATTTGAAGTACGTGAGTAGTCTTGAGCTCTTATTTATACGTAGTATTAGATACTAATTTACATTTTTTGTGCATGTGAGAAATAAGCAGTTCTTAAGCATTTTATTTGTTCACTATAAACCATTTTAATGCTATTGTGAGATGAATTTTTATCCATGTTTCAGAACATAGCACCAGGAAATTCTTCGCAATTTGTCATCACTGTAATTCTTATCGGTGCTTGAAGTAATAAGACCTTTTAATAAGTTATTACAGATTGACTTTCTCAAATACTCATAATTTCACCTTTTTAACTAAACTGCTGGTCTAATTGAAAGTTTCTGAACCTATTAAAATATATTTGGGTTAAGTGCCTCAGATTAACCTTGAGTATTATTATATCTGGTTAATAATCATTGTTTTGTCTTCATATTTAAGTGATTTTTTTTTTTTTTTTGCTGAGAGATACTGAGTTTCAATATGGTACCTTTTTCCCAGGTATTTTCAGCCACCAGCAACTTGGGTACAGTGTGCATTAGAATCCAGGGATCTTCTTGCTTTGTGTTTGAAAAAAATCAAAGCCCCTCTGAGTAAGGTAGGTCAAATAGCTAAAATCAGTTTTTGTAGGTGTATGTGGGTGTGGGTGTGATTTATTGTCTCATTTTCAGATAATCTTTGTATGAATAGATTTTACAAAATAACTGTTAAATGCTGCTGTTGATAAGCACACTACTACACATGCTGTTTTCATCTTTCAGTTCAGTTGCTCAGTTGTGTCCGACTCTTTGCGACCCCTTGAATCGCAGCACGGCAGGCCTCCCTGTCCATCACCAACTCCTGGAGTCCACCCAAACTCATGTCCATCAAGTCTGTGATGCCATCCTGCCATCTCATTCTCTGTCGTCCCCTTCTCCTCCTGCCCCCAATCCCTCCCAGCATCAGGGTCTTTTCCAATGAGTCAACTCTTCGCNAAGCGTCTTTTAATTTCATGGCTGCAGTCACCATCTGCAGTGATTTGGGAGCCCAAAAAAATAAAGTCTGACACTGTTGCTACTGTTTCCCCATCTATTTTCCATGAAGTGATGGGACCAGATGCCATGATCTTCGTTTTCTGAATGTTGAGCTTTAAGCCAACTTTTTCATTCTCCTCTTTCATTAAGAGGCTTTTTAGTTCCTCTTCACTTTCTGCCATAAGGGTTGTGTCATCTGCATATCTGAGGTTATTGATATTTCTCCAGGCAATCTTGATTCCAGCTTGTGCTTCTTCCAGCCCAGCGTTTCTCATGATGTACTCTGCATATAAGTTAAATAAGCAGGGTGACAATATACAGCCTTGAGGTACTCCTTTTCCTATTTGGAACTAGTCTGTATATATTCTTTAATGGGAATGAAAGTCCTTTTGCTTTAAAAGATTTAGTATAGAATCAAACTTTTTAGTTGATTATTTGAGAACCCCTTTTGTGCAGTAATCTTCTATGAAAATATATATATACGACCATCACTAAACACAATTTTGGAGACTATAATAATATTAGGGCTATGGTTGTCAGTTTTTTTAAAACTTTTCATTACTCTCTGGAAGGAAGATACCTGTACTTATTATTTAAAGTCAGTACATAAACATCTCCAAAAACCAAACAGGCTTTGTTAGTCTAGTTAGTCTCTATACATAACACTTTCAGTTTTCTTTGTGCTGAACTTTATTAATTATTTCTACCAGCTATGTTTTTAATTGAAATGGACTCTCTTGATTTGAAGGCCTTCAGATTCTCTTAGCCTCTGAAAAAATTTCGTGTAATAGTTCTTTGAAGTTTCTCTCTTTATTTTCTTTGTTTCTTTCTCCCTGGAATTCTCATGTCAAATGTTGGCCCTACCAGCTTAAATCTTTGTGAAGTGCCTTTTTGCCCTTGTATTGTCTTTAATCCCTTTTTTCCATGTGTTCCTGGCAGTTTCTTTTACTTCCAATTTTTGTATGAATTTTTTTCAGTACTAATAGTTTAAGTTTAGAATTTTTAATGTTCTTGATTCAGTCTGTTGAATATTTCTGAAAGTTTAATTGTTTTTATACTTTCCTTCTGTTCCCTGATTTGTCTCAATTTTTTCTTTTTTTTTCTCCTGGAGTCAGTTTTTTGTGTAAGTTGGTCTTTTGCTTTGATTCCTCAGGCTTTTATCAAATGTTCATTACTAATTCATTAGCCTTTCACAGATGTTTATTAAGTGTCAACCTTGTGCCAGTCTGCTTGTGGTGTCAGAAATATGGCAGTGAATGAGAGAGGAAAAATCTCTGTCTTAGAGACCTTTTATTTTGGTTGAAGGGGAGGGTGTGGAGTGGGCAGTAAACAAATAAGTATATTAAAAGGTATAAATTCTGTGGAGGAAAAATTGAGGAAGGGGATAAAAACTGCTCAGGAAGAGTTGAAATTCAAAATTGAGTGGTTAGAGAAGACCTCATCGATAAGGTGATCCTGCTGCTGCTGCTGCTGCTGCTACTACTACTACTACTACTAAGTGGCTTCAGTTGTGTTTGACTCTGTGCGACCCTACAGACGGCAGCCCACCAGGCTCCCCCGTTCCTGGGATTCTCCAGGCAAGAATACTGGAGTGGGTTGCCATTTCCTTCTCCAATGTGTGAAAGTGAAGTCACTCAGTTGTGTCCGACTCCTAGCGACCCCATGGACTGCAGCCTACAAGGCTCCTCCATCCATGGGATTTTCCAGGCAAGAGTACGGGAGTGGGTTGCCATTGCCATCTCTGAAGGTGATACTAGAATAAACATTAAAAGTAAGGGAGGAGGCCACAGTTTAGAGAAGAGCACTATGGGTAGCAAAACAAGTGTAGAGGCCAGGCACAGGAGCAGACCTGTATGGTTAGAGTGGAACTGGGAGGACAAAGTACTTAGGGGTGAACTAGGGAAGACATGGAAAGTCCAAGTAGGTCAGGCCTTGTGGGCCCTTTTGAGGACTGGTTTTTACTCTGAGTGGGGCTCCCTTGGTGGCTTAGATGGTAAAGAATCTGCCTGCAGTGCAGGTGACCCGGGTTTGATCACTGGGTCGGGAAGATTCCCTGGAGAGAGAAGGGAATGTCATCCCATGTCGATATTCTTGCCTGGAGAATTGCATATGTTTAGAATAGATACGAGGGGGATGGGGGCCTTTAGGAAGCGATTGTAGTAATCATGAGAAATGATGTTTGAATCAGTAGTAGAGGTAGCGAGAAGTGGGTTGATTCTGGCTCTGTTGTGGAAGGCAGTCAGTAGGCTTTATTGATGAAGCTGGATGTGTGCTTATGAGGTGAAAGAGTCAAGGGTGACTTCTGTGGTTCTTGAGCAACCAGGAGGAAGTTGCTATTAGTGAAGTAGGAAAGACTTCAAAAGGAGGAGGTCAGGTGGGAGAAATCAAAACTCATCTCAGGTGGTACTTAGCTGTTCATTAGACATGGAAGCAGAAATAGTGGGGAGCTGGATGAATAAGCAAGGGCATGGTCTAGACTAAAAATACTGAATTTGGGGATGTATATGGTATTTAAAGCTATGAAATTGGATGAGATTTCCTAGGGAGTTTAGTGAAGGAGAAATTTGAGGACTGAATCCTGGGATCCTTTGATGATAAAAGTTTGAGAAGATGAAAAAAAAAAATCAGTCATTACTTCTCATTTCAGTTCAGTCACTCAGTCGTGTCTGACTCCTTGCGACCCCATGAACTGCAGCACGCCAGGCCTCCCTGTCCATCACCAACTCCTGGAGTCCACCCAAACCCATGTCCTTTGAGTCAGTGAGGCCATCCAACCATCTCATCCTCTGTCATCCTCTTCTCCTCCTACCCCTAATCTCTCCTAGCAGCAGGGTCTTCTCCAATGAGTCAGCTCTTGACATGAGGTGGCCAAAATATTGGAGTTTCAGCTTCAACATCAGTTCTTTGAATGAACACCCAGGACTGATCTCCTTTAGGATGGACTGGTTGGATCTCCTTGCAGTCCAAGGGACTCTCAAGAGTCTTCTCCAACACCACAGTTCAAAAGGATCAATTCTTCGGCGCTCAGCTTTCTTTATAGTCCAACTCTCACATCCACTGGAAAAACTAGAGCTGCCGCTTCTGTGCCATTGCAGCCTCATTAGCTGTAGGGAGAGCTATATATATAGATAATCAGGAGATCTAGAAGGTGAAGGGAATGTTCAGGAAAGAGATTGAGGATTTAGAAGGTTTTGTTGTTAGTGAATGTTGAATTCCAGAGGCCACAATAAAAAGGTTTTCAGGATTTGGGGAGGAGTGTTGGATGGGACAGAAGAGGGCATATGTGTTACATATGGAGATTGGAGTGTAGGAGATGAGCAGGTGGCTGAGGTAATGGTAAAGAAGGTTAAAGGGCTCAAGTAAGTTGGATTAGTCCTGGTTGTCTGAGGACAGATAGTGTGGTGAGACTGAGCTGGGGAATGGTGAAGAAGATCTGTTTCTCTCTCCACTCCTACAGATGGAGATTGGAGGCTGAGGAAAGGGCAGTCTTATACAGGCCCATGGAGCTTCCTTGGACTGCCGCAGATGGAGACTGAGGGAATAAACAGCTCTCTGTCACCCTTTGTACCTGGTGACTTGTCGACTGACTACTAGGCTTTGGTTTAGGGGAGCCAGTCATATGAGGAGGGTTTTACTCTGTACTGCTGTATCTACACTAGCTTATCTACTTCTCACCAGACAGGTCTTGATAAAATTATCTGCCTGCTGATGTTTCCCAAACCTGTTATCTGTAACTCAGATTTCTCCGTAGAGCACCAGACCAAATGTGTATATCTCACTATCTCCTGAACAGCTTCACTTGGATATCTCAGATAAATCCTCTTGAACTTAAGTGTCTGAAACCAAATATAGCATATTCCTCTGCATTTAATCTTATTTGTGTCAGAAAAATCGTGTTACCTTTGTGTCCAAGCTGGATCCTTAACTATCATTCTAAAATCTTCCCATATCTATTTGTTAAATGCTATAGATTTTACCTCCCAAATACCTCTTGGTTTTATCCTTCTGCTGCTATTATTTCCAGCCCCTCAGTTCGGGTTTCCTAAACTCCTGCTCAAATTAATGAAACAACCTCTATTTTTTGTTCTCCAACCTCCTTTCTTAAAACACTCATTTTAGCCATATGAGCTGCATTGAGTTTGTCACATAGAGCAAACTGTTTTTGGCCTCTGCTGACTCTGCTGATTTAGCAGTGAGTTACCATTGTGGATTCTGTTTTCAGTGCATGAGACTCCCTCTGAAGAATGTCCGTATATATTTTTGAAGCCACAAATTTACTATAGAGAGAATAATAAAAGTAGAAACCTTTGTTCATGAGATTTCTAGTAGATGATGAAGTCATCAGGTCTTTGTTTTCTCCTAAAAAGTGTACTTTGAATTAGAAAAACTACTGTTTTTAGGGGAAAGGAGTTTTTTTCCTTTTTGATTTTTGCTTGAATTATACCAGTTGCTTTAATATAGTCATTAGATTTTCACTTTACTTGCTGTTTTTGTTGCCATACCTCTGGTGGCTTTTTTTTTTTTTTTAATTGGTGATATTGGGTAGATTTGTCACGGGATTGCTTAAGCATCTTGAAATCTTTTTATTTTGAGGTATTCTTTCAACTTTTTTCTCTTCAGAAGGTAACTTCTGTTTCTTTTTGTTTGTGTTTTATTGAAGGTACGGCTTGTAGATGCAAGCTTTGTTTGGACTGAGCCTCATTCTAAGAGACTTAAAGTTAAACTGACTATTCAGAAAGAGGTAAGCTATACATAATTTTTTCGGCATGGTTAAAGTGTAGGTAGTGGAAATATGGAGCTATTGGTAAATTATGACTTATCAGCTTAAAGAGAAATAAATAACATTCTTAATTTTAATTCTTTGTTTTCTTTTGGATCATCTGCAGAAATGAACAGGTCACTAGTAAGACCAGCCTTTGTTCATGATTAGTTTTCTCAGTTAACTTTCTCAAAGTCATTTTTATTTGAAATAAGATTGAAGTAAAAACATGAGCTAAGGCAGTGCTTCTCAAACTTAGCTGATGATTATGTCTCACAGTGACTGAATCAAACTGGATTCACTTGGATATAAGACTCAGGAATCTATAAAGCTTCCCAGGTGATTTCTGATGATTGGTTAAGTTTGGGAACAATTAAGGAATGACTTCTTTCTTTGAGAGTTTTCTTTGTCTCCTAAGGATGAATTTTATACACACACATATGTATATATATGTATATATAGCTATAAAAAATCTTCAAAGAATATCTTATAACCACTTCAACTGAAAGGTAAATTTGAAATGTTAATCTAATAAATCCTATGAATTAAACCTATATATGTTTCTGGAAGTAGTATAACTTAATGACTTTAATTGTAATTTATTTATTACTAGTGTTCTCAAAGCATTCATAGAAAAAGATTTTAAGTTAAATATTAAAGGCTCTTCTTTTGATAAGGGAAAGAATGAAGGAGTGGATTGTTTTCTTTGTCAGGTGATGAATGGTGCCATTCTTCAGCAAGTGTTTGTGGTGGATTATGTTGTTCAGCCCCAGATGTGTGGAGATTGCCATAGAGTGGAAGCTAAGGATTTCTGGAAGGCTGTGGTTCAAGTCAGGCAAAAGGTAATGAGAGAAAGATGATGTGTGAGTCCTCCATCTGTATTTTGCCTTTGTCCATTATAAATAGTGGGTAAAGCCTTCTCCTTTCCCTTCTTTCCAAGTAGTTCAGGCACCAAGGATAGTCCAGGTCTTTGGGACATTCACCTTTAGAAACAGACCACTGCCACATTTTAGATAATCTTTAGATTGTTTTTGTTTTAAAAATTATTGTACTATCCTACATGGAAAGGAAATCTGAAAAAAAAAAAGGGATACATGTATGCATATAGCAGATTCACTTTGCTGTACAGTAGAAATTAACACAACATTGTGAAGCAACTATGCTCCAATAAAAATTAAAAAAAAATTAGTGTGCTGTGTCTGTAGGTGCCTTTTTTTTTTTTTTTTTGCTTTTCATCTGTTAATCTAGTGACTCATTTATGTTTAGACTTTGCACAAAAAAACTTTCTACTATCTGGAACAGTTGATTTTGAAGTATGGGATGCACCAGAATACACTTCGTATCAAAGAGATTCATGGTGAGTTAAAATTTAAAGCATTTGAAATGATTTCAGATTTTATTTTAAAAATCTTAAGGAGTCTTTTATCATTACTGATAATATCTAGAATAGGACTGTCCAAAAGAACTTTCTGTTAGGAAGAAAAAAAAATCTTATTTCTTTTTCTGCATTATCCAACTAATATGGTAGCCACTAGCCATAAGTAGCTGTTGAATATTTGAAATGTGATTAATTTTTTAATTTATTTTTAAATAAAAAATTTTATTTTCAGATGTGTATAAGAGACAGCTGCATTAACAGAATGTAAAGTGTTAGAAATTTATCAAAAACTTGTTTTATGCAGAATTCAGTTTCTTATTGAAAGGAAATTATTTTTGAGATCTGTTAGTTGTAATATTTTTGTTTTTCTTATGCCTAGTGGCATTTGTGATGCATACATTGAATCAGAAGGGTAAACTCAGTAATAATAAACAGGGATATACAAATAATATAATTAGATTTCTTGAAGATGAAATTTTAAAATATTTGCGTAGTTTCATAATGGCTCCTCAGAGTGTGTTCTGTCTTAGCACTTATTATTTATTAGTGTAGCATACTTACATATACTAGTTGATGGATGAATATTTCTTTAATAATAGAAAATATAAGTATTCTTTAGCAAATACTTCAGTCAGTCTCTTGGTAAAAGGGAATGTTTTTAGTTGTAGGACATGTACATAGTTTTCCTAGTTGTTACAGTATGGGTTTAGAGATAGCTTTTCTTGAAGGAATGACCAAATTCTTATGCTGCTTATTTTAAAAGTGTAAGTTCCTCTTTTACTTACTGACGTGTTATTCATAAGTCTTGAAGAAAGTACTTAAAAGTGTGGTTTGGGATCTCTTAAATGGGGGCGGAAATATCAGTTTTGTCACCTGGAGAAACTCTTTTAAACTTTGTATCTGATTTGAGTGGATTACCAGTAGACATAAGGTTAATAGTCAAAATCTGTGGAATGTAGCTTACTGAATACTTATTGTAGGTAAAGTACTTTGCTACCTGTTTAACAAGGTGTGTGCTATTTGTGGCTAGCCATCTGGCAAAAATGCACTTTTGTTCTGAGTAACTTGGGAATTGGGATCCTAATATGCTATGCTAGCAAAGGAAACAGAAAACTCAGATTATTGTTCATCACCATGGCAGAAATATCCTTACCGAATTTTTTGTAGCAAAAGACTTGGATACATTCTGAGACATACTTTTGCAGTCACTTTAAAAACCAAAATTGATGGAAGTGTAACAGTCCTTTTTTTCATCCAGAATTAAATCTGTTTTTTTCCCTACTGGTTCTTGGTTTGATGTAAATTAATGTTTTGTTAATTTGCTTGTAACTGTTTTAAAAATCGTAATTATAAAATTTCATAAAATTTTAAATTTAAAATTCTTAAAAATTACAAAAATTATAAAGAAAACAAGCTTTTATGAATAAAGGACCTCTGCCCCATTTATCCACTTGTTATTCCCAGATATAGCCCCTTAAAACAGGATATTACAGAGTTTATTCTGTATATCAATTGTGATAACATTGCTTTCTCCTCATATTTGAAATGGTTCTGTAACATTCTGTGACTTGCTCTCTTACTATATTTAGAAACGTTTCCACATCATTGCATATAATTCTGTTTCATTATTTTTAACTCTGTGGTTGTGTATTTGTTAATCATTGTGTTTTTAATTATTTAGTTGTTTCCTGTTAATTGGCTTACAAGATGTTCCAGTTTTTTGCTACTACAAGCAGTACTGTAGCTAGTAATTTTTCTTTGGGACTGAGTTCAAGGATTGAAATTACTGGACAAGAGTTTGCAAATGTTAAATTTTTACATGTGCAACTAGATTGTTTTCTGAAATAGTACCAGTTTATAGTCCCATCACTTGTGAGAATTTCTGTTTTACCAAACACTTGGCCTGTACTGCATAAGATTGTATTGGGCTTTCTAATTTTTGCTGTTCTAATGAAGAAAATAATGGCATCTTGTTTTTATTTTCATTTCCTTGATTACTAATGAGGGTTAACATTTTCGTATGTATTGGCTGTTTATCTAATGTAAATTATTCTTTATCTAATTTTTCCTTATTTGTTTCCTGTTATAGAGGATATCAATCTCATTATTTGTGTATTTATATACAGAGAGAAGCATGCAGAGCATGCCCTTGAGTGTGAGCTGAGAGAGCAGATACTTACTGTCTCATGTCTTCTCTTATCTAAGCTGTTCATATTTTAGTCATATGAAGACATGTGAAAGTCACTCAGTCGTGTCTGACTCTTTTTTGATCATGACTTTACAGTCTGTGGAATTCTCTAGGCCAGAATACTGGAGTGGGTTGCCATTCCCTTCTCCAGGGGATCTTCTCAACTCAGGGATCGAACCTGGGTCTCCCTCATTGCAGGTAGATTCTTTACCAGCTGAGAGCCACAAGGGAAGCCCAAGAATACTGGAGTGGGTAGCGTATCCCTTCTCCAGTGGATCTTCCCAATCCAGGAATCCAACTGGGGTCTCCTGCATTGCAGGTGGATTCTTACCAACTGAGTTACTATGGAAGCCCATTTTAGTCATACAGCTACCAGGGAATCCCATTTTAGTCTTAGAGCTATGGCTTATGACTTTGTATCTTACATAGGATAGAATCTTTCTATCTTTCTTTAATTTTTCTATCTTTATACTCTCAAGATTGTTTTTAAAAAGTAGATTTTTGTTTTACTTTTGGATCTTTAATCTTATCTGGTATGACTTTTCCCCAAAAAGTTGACTTGTGTTGTCTCAATACTTACCTACCAAGTAGTCTCTTCTTTACTCACTGGTTTAAAATATCTCCTTTCTTGTATATACTAAATTCCTCTATACACATCCCACAGTTCTAGTTTATTTTGTCTCATTGCTTTTATCACAATATGTAAATTATACTTCCTAATATGTACCCTCTTGTCACTTCTTTTGTAGAACTTGGTTGATAGTAAGAGCATTAATTGTGGAACCAGATTTTGTGAATTTGAATCTCTTTCCCACCATGTTTTTGCTGTGTGACCCTAGGTGACCTGGTGCATAATCATGTTTTTTTCAGTTCTTTTCTGTATTTCTTTGACATAGTTTTCCTCATCAAAATTTTGAACGATTCTCACTTTTTTTTTCCAGAGTATTCTATACTTTTAGTCATTGGGGATGGTGGTTTTTTACTACATTTTCTAAGTCATTATTGCTAATATTTTCGGGAAGCTCTTGATTTTATACGTTGATCTTTCTGAAATTTCTTAATATCACTAATGGTTTACATTATATTCTTGTGTCATTTACATAATACTCTTGGTTTACTAGGTAAATTATTTTTTGTATACAATGATAGTTTTATTTCTTCCTGTATGGTATTATTCCCTCTTTTTCTCCCCTTTCTTTTTCCCGCCGTGTCTAGGAGTGGAGAATAGCATTGAGTGGTATGTAACAGGGGTTATTGTCTGTTTGTGTTTCACCCCTAAATAGAATATTTGTTGAGATTTGTATTTGGTTCATTTGCATACATAATTATATTAAACTGTTCTCTCTAATCTTGCTAGTAGTTATGTTAGTGATATAGAAGCAATCAGAGGTTTTAATCTTTCTGCATGGTGTTAATCAACATCTTTAAGTTTAATAAGTACCAGCCCATTAAGCCATTCAGTTTGGTATGAGGAGAGGGAGGAAGGAAAACCTTTTCAAATCCTTTAGTTAGGATGTTAATTTTTTTCAGGTATTATACTGCTTCTTGAATCAGTTCTTTCACATACTTGGCATAGAATTCAACATTGTGTGTGTGTGTGTGTGTAGAATTCTTATCCATGATTCATCATTATATCTTCTTCACTTTTCACATACTTGGCATAGAATTCAACATTGTGTGTGTGTGTGTGTGTGTGTGTGTAGAATTCTTATCCATGATTCATCATTATATCTTCTTCATTTTTCACATACTTGGCATAGAATTCAACATTGTGTGTGTGTGTGTGTGTGTGTGTGTGTAGAATTCTTATCCATGATTCATCATTATATCTTCTTCATTTTTCACATACTTGGCATAGAATTCAACATTGTGTGTGTGTGTGTGTTCACATACTTGGCATAGAATTCAACGTGTGTGTGTGTGTGTGTGTGTGTGTGTGTGTAGAATTCTCATTCATAACTCATCATTATATCTTCCTCATTTTTGCTAATGTTTGTCTTTTCTCCTCTTCTTTCACTTCCTCTCTCTCCCCACTCAGATCAGATTTGCCAGAGTTTTGTCTATTACAGTAGTTTTTTCTAAAGAATTAGCTTTAGTTTTATCAAAAATTACTTTTTTCTTAATTTTTGCTTTTATTACTAACTCCTTCTACTTAAATTTTTTTTATTGAAATAGAATTGTAAAATTCACATAAAACATTATATACAACATACTGATTGAATATTTATGTATATTGTTGAATAATCACCCTGTGTCTACTTAACATGCAATACCATATATAGCTATATAATTTTTTTCCCTTCTACTTTCTTTAGTATTTTTTATTTAAATTAATTGAAAGCTTAGCTTATTTTAAGTTTCTAATATATAGATTTAAAGTTAATAAATTTTCTTCTGAGTATCATATTGGCTCTGTAGCTGGTACTTAAAGCTATATTTTTCCATTTTTTTCTCAGCAAACATTAAGCTATTTTATTTTCTTGAGTGCCTACCTAGGTGTAGAATTGCTCAGTCATATGGTAAATTTGTATTTATCTTTTTAAGAAGCTGCCATTTTCAAAGTGGCTGTACCATTTTATATTCCTGACAACAGTCTTTGAGGGTTCCAGTTTCTACATCTCAACATCACTTGCTATTGTTTCTTTGTATAAATAGCTATTCTAGGGGATGAAATGGTATCTCATTGTGGCTTTAATTTATTTTTTGCTAATGACTTAATTAATCTTAATTGTCTTTTCATGACATTATTCATTTCTGTATCTTTTTTGGTAAAGCAGTTTAAATTTCGCCAGTTTTGATTGTGTTGTTTGTCTTAAGTTGTAAAATTTATTAAAACATACACTAGATATAAGCCCCTTTTCACATAAGATTTGTTAATATTTTCTCCTGGCCTGTATTTTCATTTTCTTAGTGGGTTCTTTCTTTTTTTTTTTTAATTGTGATAAGAACACAACATGAAAACTACCCTCTTAAAATTTTAAGTGTATGATAGTGTGTAATACCTTATAGTTGGGTAAGTATAGTGTTATATAGCAGATCTCTAGCTGAATCATCTTGTTTGATTGAAATTTTATGCCCATTAACTAGTCACTCCTCATTTCTCCTTTCTCTCTGGCAACCATAGTTCCACTCTTACTCTATGCTTTTGACTTTTTAGGTACCTCATATAAATAGAATCATGCAGTATTTGTTTTCCTGTGACTGGCTTATTTCACTTAGTACAGTGTTCTCAACGTCCATCCATATTGTTGCATGTTGTAGAATTTCCTTCCTTTTTAAGGCTGAATTATATTTCATTGGAGGTATATATCACAATTTATCCATTTATCTGTTGTGGAAACAACCTAAATGTCCATCTTCTTCAGTTCAGTTCAGTCGCTCAGTCGTGTCCGACTCTTTGCGACCCCATGAAACGCAGCACGCCAGGCCTCCCTGTTCATCACCATCTCTCGGAGATCACTCAGACTCACATCCATCGAGTCAGTGATGCCATCCAGCCATCTCATCCTTGGTCCTG
>SJYT01038613.1:191573-203660 GCA_006410635.1 Cephalophus harveyi | reverse complement strand
TATCCTATCATTTTGCCTGTTCATACTGTTCATGGGGTTCTCAAGGCAAGAATACTGAAGTGGCTTGCCATTCCCTTCTCCAGTGGACCACGTTCTGTCAGCCCTCTCCACCATGACCCGCCTGTCTTGGGTTGCCCTGCAGGCATGGCTTGGTTTCATTGAGTTAGACAAGGCTGTGGTCCTAGTGTGATTAGATTGACTAGTTTTCTGTGAGTATGGTTTCAGTATGTCTGCCCTCTAATGCCCTCTTGCACCACCTATCATCTTACTTGGGTTTCTCTTACCTTGGGTGTGGGGTATCTCTTCACGGCTGCTTCAGCAAAGCATACCTCAATAGACATAGGAGATCTTGATTTCATGTCTTGTGGATAATTACCTAGAAGGATTACTGTATCATTTGATAGTTCTGATTTTAAGTTTATGAAGAACATCTGCACTGTCTTCCATAGTGACTGTACTGTTTTATATCTGCCTTAGTAGTAGTGTACAAGGGTTCCAGTATCTCCATATTCTCACTAGTATGTGTCTTTTTTTTTCCTTGATAATAGCCATCCTGAAAGTGAAATGTAAACTCATTGTGGTTTTGATTTGCATTTCCTTGATTAGCAACATTGAGCTTTTTTCATATATCTGTGCCATTTGTACATCTTTTTTTGAGAAATGTTTTATTTCTTTCCCATTTCTTATTGGCTTAACAGGTTGTTGTGGTTTTTTTTTTTTTTTTTGATGAGTCATAGGAATTCCTGATAGATTCTGGAGATTAACCGCTTTTCAGATACATGGTTTGCAAATATTTTTTCCCATTCTGTAGGCACTGGCAACCCACTTCAGTACTCTTGCCTGGAAAATCCCATGGATGGAGGAGCCTGGTAGGCTGCAGTCCATGGGGTCGCTAAGAGTCGGACACGACTGAGTGACTTCACTTTCACTTTTCACTTTCATGCATTGGAGAAGGAAATGGTAGCCCACTCCAGTGTTCTTGCCTGGAGAATCAATCCCAGGGACGGAGGAGCCTGGAGGGCTGCTGTCTCTCGGGTCACACAGAGTCAGACACAACTGAAGTGATTTAGCAGCAGCAGCAGGTTGCCCTTTTAATGTGGTGATTGTTTCTTTTGCTGTGTGTGAGCTTTTTTAGTGTGATGTAGCCTTCATGTCATCCATGAAATCATTTCTAATACTGATGTCATGAAGCTTTTTCCATATTTTCTTCTAGAAGTTCTACAGTTTCAGGTCCTAGTTTAAGTCTTTTTAATCTGTTTTGAGTTGATTTTTGTTAATGATATGAGTTCAGTTCATTCCTTTGCATGTGGATATCCAGTTTTCCCAATGCCATTTGTTGAAGGTATTATCATTTTCCCACTGTGTATTCTTGGCACACTTGTTCATGATCAATTGACTATGTATGTGTGGATTGATTCTGTACACTTGCCTTTTTGTCTATACCATACTGTTTTGATGACTGTAACTTTGTAATATGTTTTGAAGTTAGGATATGTGGTGCCTACTTATAATAATGTCTTCTGAATCATGAAAGTTTTACAATTTAATCTTAGTATGTGAATATTTTATGAATATTCTATCAATTTTTTGAAAATAATAGGTATTCTTTCTTGGACCACATTCTATAATCTCAGTTAAATCAACCTTGATAGTTGATTCTTCAAGTTCTTTGTACCCTTCCTATTTTGGGTCAGTTTGGGCTTCCGTGGTGGCTCAGATGGCAGAGATTCCACCTGCAGTGCGGGAGACCTGGGTTCGATCTCTGGGTTGGGATGATCCCTTGGAGGAGGGCATGGCAACCCACTCCAGTATTCTGGCCTGGAGAGTCTCTATGGACAGAGGAGCCTGCTGGGCTACAGACCATGGGGTTGCAAAGAGTTGGACATGACTGAGCGATTCAGTACAGCACATTTCATTTTTTGATCATTTTGGTTTTGTTAGTCTTATACTAGTCTCTCTCAATGGTTGCATGTGTTAACATTTGTCAGTTTTTTCTTTTTAATAGTTTATGATTTCTGTATCTCAACACTATGCTATAGATGCATTTCTGTTGTTTTCGTGGTGGATTGTTTATTACATAAAATACCCTTTTTTGTTCTGTTTAATATTTTTCTCTTCCCTTTGACCTTGAATTTTGTCTGAAGTTTAAGTTATGAATCTTGTGTTGTTTGCATTTGTCTGATTTATCTGTCCTTATGTCAGACAAGTCTTAAGTGATATGGCATTCCTAGTGTGCTATGTCAAGAAAATTATAATTTAATTATTTGACACATGCATTTAATTTGTGATATAGTCATATTAGTAGAAGAAAATTTTGCAGTATTACTTTAATATGGCTTTTTTTTTTAAAAGATGGTCTGGATTTCTATTATTCCTCAAAACAACATGCTCAGAAGATGGTAGAATTTCTTCAGTGTACCGTCCCCACTAGGTATGTTCTGCAACCTACATGTGATTAAATCCAGGCAACAGGGAATGAACGTAGGTCACATCCATTCTTCAGGTTTAGGCAACTTACCTTAAAATATGTAAAACTATAGTAGGATTACTTACACAATTAGTGAGCATTTGTTGGATAAACTACTTTTAACAGAAGTGTTAGCCAAAGAGCATTAAGAATCTTTGGGAAGCTAGACTCAGTCTGTGATAGTAAGCACTGTAGTCCTGAACCGTTGATTCACTGTATTTAAATAAGAAAAAAGAACAGGGTTAAAGAACTTTGGGGAGAAACTTTATGGAGTCAGAAGGACTTAAGCTCCTAAAATGGGGAATTTTTGAAAGTAGAGTTTGTGCTGAAGGGTGAGATTAGTGTGAACAGTGACCGGGAGTGGACATTAGTGTGGCTTTTAATGGATGATAGATGTAGACTTGCTTGGTCTAAACCATGGGCATGTTTTGGAGGTTTTCAGTAGATAAACTGGAAAACAGAGTGCAATCAGACTGGTGAAGGTTTATAAATGAAGTGGATGAACTGAGACTTGACCCTAACAGGCATCAGGAAGCTGTTTCAGACCTTGGACAGTGATGATTTAATGAAAATTTATATTTCCAAGATTAGACAAATAAAAACCTTTGCCTTTTTATAATGGTTAACTTTTTCTCTTAACAGATACAAAGCCTCACAGAGACTGATCTCTCAGGATATCCATAGTAATACATACAATTACAAAAGCACTTTTTCTGTGGAAATTGTTCCAATATGCAAGGTACTTTTTCTCATTTAATTAATCCATGTCCTTAATTGGTTTATATGTAATTATTAGCTCCTGAGTTCCTTCTGGGATTGGTTAAACATTTAGAATAACTTCTTAATGATTTCTGACACATTTTAGTCAGGTTAAAAAGATTTAAGAGTATTCATGCTTAAAATTATAAATTTTTGGTGTACTAATTAAAAGGCCTCATTGCAGTTTTTAAGGCATATATTCCTTAAACTTTGCAGTCCTAGTGGACACATGATAATTCTATGAAACTTTGAATATAGGAAATTACTTATCAGCCACTTTGTGGAATGTGTGCAAACTGGATTTTGGCATGATAAAATTGAAGAATATTATGGAAGGAGAGCATTGAATTATTTTTGTGATTTTAAAAATATCTGAATAATACTTAAGATATGAAGATGAAGTGAAGTGAAGTCGCTCAGTCGTGTCCGACTCTTTGCGACCCCATGGACTGTAGCCTACCAGGCTCCTCTGTCCATGGGATTTTCCAGGCAATAGTACTGGAGTGGATTGCCCTTCCCTTCTCCAGGGGATCTTCCCAACCCGGGGATCGAACCCAGGTCTCCCTCATTGTACACAGATGCTTTACCATCTGAGCCACCAGGGAAGTCCAAGATATAGATTATCATTTTTTTAAATGACCATCCATTATTTTATATAAAATTAAATTAGAAAGGAAATATTTTTCTCCTCATAAGAACTTAGGATTTACTCTCTTGACAACTTTCATACATAACATAAAGGTGTGTTAATTATATTTATCATGTTGTACATTATATCCTTTATAGTCATTGATCTTGTAACTGGAAGTTTGTGCCTTTAACTACGGTCATCCAATTCCTCTTTTCCCTTGCCCACACCCCCACCACTTCTGGTAGTTGCAAATCTGATCTCTTTTTCTAAAGAAAAAAATTGTCATTTCATTAGTTGTACTAAGGTAAAACTCTGCCTCAAAAAATATAAATGAATTAAAATTCAACAAAAAGTTATTGGGGATCTGTTGTATAGAAAACTCTATTAAGGACTGTGTCCTAGATGTCTCTGCTACATAGGAACTTACATGTCCATGTTTAAATCACTAAGTGCTGTAATGTATTGTGAGCATTCTACATAAAGGTACTTTCTGAGTACTTAAGTATGTTTCACCTGTTTAGTCTCATAACAACTGGAGTAAATCATACCATCATTCTGAAGATGAGTAAACTGATGCTTGGGGAGGTTAGATGATTTGCCCAAAATTAACAACAAAAGGAAGCCAGGATTTGTACCTAGGTCTGTGACTCTAAGGCTTTAAATCTGTTATCACTAATTATGGTTTAGTACAGTATCATGAAATGATGGCTTAAACAGAGTCAGCAAATTTTTTTTTGTAAACAGCCAGATAGTAAATAGTTGCAGTTTTTAGGTTATATAGTCTGTTTTGCAACTACTCAGCTGTGCTGTTGTTGCACAGAATTGGCCATAGATAATAGGTAAATGAAGGGCTGAGGCTGTGTTCCAGCAAAACTTTATTTACAAATATTTGCCTCCGGGTCTTATTTTGCAGACCCCCAGTTTAAATAAAACAGTGAATCTAGGTGAGAGGACATATTTAGGCCTTGTGTATTAAGTGCTTTCAGTGATTCAAATAGGTATCTGAATGAATACAGAGTGTAAAGAAGTTTTTCCATTAATCTTTGGAGAATCTTAGTAAGTTTCAGGAAAAAAAAAAGGACTGAGCTAGGTGCCAAAAAGGATGTATAGAATGTCCTTTCAGTGAGGGAGCCTATGATTGTGAATAGATACAGCTTAAAATATAATCCAGATCCCTTTTATATTTTAATAACAGCTTAAAAACAGATAGCCACCTTGGTGTTAGTATGTCCTGGTGCACACATAGGCATATGTGCTCTTGGGGAGACATTAGATCTTTGATTATACATTGGTACATGTAGACGAGAAGGAGGAACATACGGCTCCTCTGAAATTTTTATGGAGAGTAAATGAAGTCACACTGTATTAACACAGAATAATAAGCAAGCATTCACACTTCAATAAAATTGAAATGAACTAAATAGCTTGGTGACTAGGATCTTTAAAATACTTTTTAGAGCCATTTTATTAAGACAGTTATCTCCATCTTAAGAAGGTATAGCTTATTTTCTGTTTTGGCAAGGTCTGATTCTCTTAAGCCATTTGTTGATACATAGAATTAAAAATGACATTTTGGTTTGATCAAATGCACTTTGATCAGGTTTACATTGATGGTGTTTATCAAAGACTGCTACTTAAAATTTGCTTCACATTAAATGATGGTTCTTATTCCTAGGATAATGTTGTTTGTCTGTCTCCAAAACTGGCACAAAGCCTGGGAAACATGAACCAGATTTGTGTGTGTATTCGAGTAACGAGTGTCATCCACCTCATAGATCCAAATACCCTACAAGGTAAGCTTTAGAAACTGCCTTGTATTTAAAAAGCAGTAACAATTTGTTAATGTTAATTTTATCAAGTATTCTCAGTAATATTGTTTTAAAAAATTAGTTAAAGTTAATACTGTACACAGTGTTTAAAACAGTGGAATTTTTTAACACTTTTGGTAAGTTGCCGTTGTATTTTTTTTTTCCTGAAGAACAATTTCTTTGAATTTTTAAGTTTTTATTAGTCTTATCCCATTAATTTTTACTGAACTGGACTTATTTACCTCTTTTATTTTTTATGACTCATTATTTAAGATCATTATCAAATTTTAGTGTAGAGCATATGTTTTAAAGTTTGGAACATTTAACTTAAAAAAAGACCCTATATTGATAGGTGTCTCTCAGTACTTGGTTGCATCACCTAGTTGATCTTTTTCATATGTTTACTGTAATACAAGTTTTCTTTTATAAAACATTGAATTTATTTTGATATTTTCTAGAAAGTCATTTATTATCCTTATCAATTAGAATGCTCAGTCAAAATTCTGTTTGCAGTATTGGGATGAACATCTGTCAGGTAGAAATTTATTTCCCATAAACTAAACACCTAAGATGGTTGATAATGTGTCAAATAAAATGCTAGCACATGAAACAGCTGTACCGCTGATTGGATCTGATATAGCTGATCTTATTTTAAAGGCACTTGTTAGTAGCTACTTAAGATATTTTTGACACCTGGTATTTCTCTTACTCTCTGGGAAATTTGGGGTTGATCTCCCCTGCAGTGTGAGTTACCATTCTGGTTTCTGTTGACCTGATGATTCCCAGTTCACTGTATCAACTTCTTCCTAGCTAACACATTTGATGGCTTTTGAAATACTTCAGTTCTTTCATTCTTTAATGTTCTGTGTTTCATCTTAGTTGCAGATATCGATGGGAACACTTTTTGGAGTCACCCTTTCAATAGTTTATGCCATCCCAAACAACTGGAGGAGTTTATCGTTATGGAATGCAGCATAGTCCGAGATATAAAACGCAGTGCAGGTGCTGGAATGATATCAAAAAAGGTAAGTTCCATCCTGTTCACCTTCCCCTAATCCTAACTTACTGTTTTAGTTTCCCTCTCTCACTCTTTTTTTTTTTTAATTTGTTAGTAATTCCAAAATGTGGTTCCAAATAAACTAACACCACATTCAGTTAAAACTGCATTTTGTGTTTGTATGCTATTTGCTTTTAACATGTGGCCATTGTGGTGAAAACTATCAGACTTATACTGTGTGGTAAGTTAATTCTTTCTCTTTAATATTAAAATGTGATTATGAAAAAGTATTTCTTCTACTTTTTGTATAGAAGGAGCAAATGAGAAGCTTAACCCTCTTTCAGTTTTTAAAAAATTTCAAACATTTTGAATTAAATGTATATATATTATCACTAAATACTGACTACAATATGTATCTGTAAAACCTAGAAACATTTGCTACATAATCAAAGTATTATCATACATATCAGCTATATAGCTTGCCAAATTTCTTCATTTGTCCCAAAGTGTCTATTATGGTTTGTTCAAACCAGTACCTATCTGGGGACTGACTGTACATTAAATTTGAATATTGTACCTCTTAAATATTAATAATAGCACCTGCTCTTTTTTTCTAATTTATTTTTTTTTATGATAACCAACTTTCTAAGGCCACTAGGCCATTTATTTTGTGGATTTATATTCTCATTTCCTCATGATGTTATTTAACTTCTTCGTAATCTCTTATATTTCCTTTAAAAGTAGATCTGAAGTCTCATTTAAATTTAGGTTAATTTTGTCACAACATTTCAGAGGTTGTGTACCTTTTGTGATATATCAAGAGGCAAGGTTAATTTTTTTATTTTGTCACAACATTTCAGAGGTTATGTACCTTTTGTGATATATCAAGAGGCAAGTAATGTTTGATTGTTTGATAGCCACGTATCTCTGTTGAAGTTTTTGAGTTTTTTCCCTTTGTTCCTGCCTTCTCCCTCCTCCTTCCTTCCCTCACTGCCTCCCTCCCTTCTACTCAGGTTGCCTCAAATGTAGCCAGTAGCAGCCTCTTCAGAATGGTTTCTGTCCTTTAAAAAAGTTTTTTTTTTTTAAATAACTTTTACTTTTTTGGGGGGCTTGGGGGGGATTCCCAGGTACCTCAGATGATAAAGGATCCACCTGCAATGCAGGAGACCAGGGTTCAATCCCTGGGTCGAGATAGCCTGGAGAAAGATTTTTTTTAGAGCAGTTTTAGGTTCATATCAAAATTAAGAGGAGATAAAAGATTTCCTGTATACCCCTTGCCTCCACACATTGGTAGCCTCCTCCACTGTCATTGCCTTTCTCCCACCAAAAGAGTGGTACATTTGTTACAATTTATAAATAGATTTATGGACATACAGTTTATGTCCATGTTGACATATTACAGTCACACAAAATGATTACATATTTGACATTGCAGTTCGCTCTTAGTATTGTATAATTTAGGTTAATTTTGTCACAACATTTCAGAGGTTGTGTACCTTTTGTGATATATCAAGAGGCAAGGTTAATTTTTTTATTTTGTCACAACATTTCAGAGGTTATGTACCTTTTGTGATATATCAAGAGGCAAGTAATGTTTGATTGTTTGATAGCCACGTATCTCTGTTGAAGTTTTTGAGTTTTTTCCCTTTGTTCCTGCCTTCTCCCTCCTCCTTCCTTCCCTCACTGCCTCCCTCCCTTCTACTCAGGTTGCCTCAAATGTAGCCAGTAGCAGCCTCTTCAGAATGGTTTCTGTCCTTTAAAAAAGTTTTTTTTTTTTAAATAACTTTTACTTTTTTGGGGGGCTTGGGGGGGATTCCCAGGTACCTCAGATGATAAAGGATCCACCTGCAATGCAGGAGACCAGGGTTCAATCCCTGGGTCGAGATAGCCTGGAGAAAGATTTTTTTTAGAGCAGTTTTAGGTTCATATCAAAATTAAGAGGAGATAAAAGATTTCCTGTATACCCCTTGCCTCCACACATTGGTAGCCTCCTCCACTGTCATTGCCTTTCTCCCACCAAAAGAGTGGTACATTTGTTACAATTTATAAATAGATTTATGGACATACAGTTTATGTCCATGTTGACATATTACAGTCACACAAAATGATTACATATTTGACATTGCAATTCGCTCTCAGTATTGTACTATCTATGAGTTTGGACAAATGTGTATCCATCATTATGGTATCATGGAGGATATTTTCATTCCCCTTAGAACATGCTGTGCTCTGACTATGCATTTTCTACTCCCTCCTAACCCCTAGCAATCACTGTTTTTTTTTTTAATACTGTCTCTATAGTTTTGCCTTTTCCAGAATGTCATATAGTCTTCTCCTATTGAACTTGTATAGTCTTTTTATATTGGATTCTTTCACTTAGTAATGTGTGTTTAAGGTTCCTCCATGTCTTGGCTTAATAGCTTGTTTTTTAAGTGCAAAGTATTATCTTGATATCCCACAGTTTACGCATTCACCTACTGAAGGACATATTGGTTGCTTCCAAGTTTTGGCAGTTATGAGTAAGTTGCTGTAAACATCCCTTTGCATGTTTTTGTGTGGACATGAGTTTTCAGCTTCTTTGGGTAAATATCAAGGAATGTATTTAATTCTGTAAGAAACCACGAAAGTGCCTTCCAGAGTGATGGTATCATTTTGCACTCCCACTAGCAGTGTATGAGAGTTCCTGTTACTCCACATCTTCACCAGCATTTGGTGGTGTCAGGATTTTGGATTTATCTGTGTTTAGGATTTGGGCCATCCTAATAGGTATATGATAGTATCTCACTGTCAATTTATATTTCCCTGATAACGCATGATGAGGAGTATTTGCTCATGCTTATCTGCTCTCTGTATGTCTTCTTTTGTGAGTTGTCTGTTAATGTCTTTGGCCCATTTTTAAAAAGCAGATTGTTTTTTTCTTATTTTTGAGTTTTAAGAGTTATTTATGTGTTTTGGATGATGTCCTTTGTTAGATGTGTTTTCTGGAAATATTTTCTCCCAGTGTAACTTATCTTCTTATTCTCTTGACATTGTCTTTCATGGAGCAGAAGTTTCTAATTTAATGAAGTTCAGTTTATCAACTGTTCTTTCGTGGATCCTGTCTTTGTTTTACTTACAAAGTCATTGCCAAACCCAAGGTTGGCTAGATTTTTTTCTTTTGTTGTCTTCTAGGAATTTTATAGTTGTGTGTTTTCCATTTAGGTCTATGATCCATTTTGAGTTAGTTTTTGTGGAAGGTATAAGGTTTGTGTCTAGATTGGCTTTTTTTTTTGCATGCCAACATCCAGTTGATCAGGCTTTCCTGGTGACTCAGCAGTAAAGAATCTGCCTACAGTGCAAGAGTTGCAGGAGACATGGGTTTGATCCCTGGATTGGGAAGATCCCCTGGAGGAGAGCATGGCACCCCACTCCAGCATTCTTGCCTGGAGAATCCTGTGGAGAGAGGAGCCTGGCGGGCTGTGGTCCATAGGGTTGCGAAGAGTCAGATATGACTAAAGCAACTTGCATGCACTCATCCAGTTTTGATCAAGCACCATTTGTTGAAAAGACTGTCTTTGCTCCATTGTATTGCTGTTGCTCCCTTGTCAAAGATCAGTTGACTGTATTTATGTGGGTACACTTCTGGACTCTACCATTGATCTGTTTTGTTTATTCTTTTGTCAGTACCACACTGCCTTGATTACTGTAGCAGTATAAGAAGTCTTAAAGTTAGGTAGTGTCATTCCGACAACTTTATTCTTCTCCTTCAAAATCTTGTTGACTATTCAGGATCTTTTGCTTATCTATTTAAACTTTAAAATCATTTGTTGATACCCACAAAAATATCCTATGGGGATCTTTAAAAATTGAAACGTAGTTGATGTACAGTAGTTTATTTTCTATGTACAAGTGATTTAATATTTGCATAATATTGGGAAATGATCACCATGGTAAGTCTAGTTACCATCTGTTGCCATATGAAGGTATCACAGCATGACTGACTGTTTTCTTTATGTTGTGTATTATACCTATGTGACTTAACGTGGGATTTTGATCAGGATTGCATAAATCTGTAGGTCAGGTTGGGCAGAACTTAAATCTTGACAATATTGAGTTTTCCTGTCTATGAATGTGTAACATCTTTGTGTTTTAGTTCTTTGATTTTGTTCATGAGAGTTTTGTAGTTTTCTGCATACAGATCTTATACATAGTTTGTTAGACTTAAGTATCTCATTTTTGGGTGCTAATGTAAATGGTGTTTTAACATTTCAAGTATCATTTTTTGTATTGGTAAACAGGAAAATGACTTTCATTTATAACCTTGTATCCTGTAACCTTGCTATATATATTCAGGAGCTTTTTGGTCCATTTAAGTTTTCTGTGTAGATGACCGTGTCATCTGCAAAGATCATTTTATTTTCACCTTCCCGGTCTATATACCTTTCATTTCTTTATCTTTTGTATTAGCTAGGGTTTTCAGTAGGATATTGCAAATGAGTAGTGAGAGGGGACATTCTTGTCTTGTACCTGATCTTAGAGGGAAAGCTCCAAGTTTCTGACCATTAAGTATAATGTTAGTTGTAATTTTTAAATAGATACTCCTTATCAAGTGAAGGAAGTTTCCCCTCTATTTTTAGTTTACTGAGACTTTTTATCATGAATGAGTGTTGGATTTTGTCAAATGCTTTTTATCTATTGATATCATTGTGTGATTTTTGTTTTGTTTTGTTTTTAGCCTGTTGTTAATGACTGATGAGCTCCATTAACTTGATTTTCAAATATTGAAGTAGCCTTGCATGCATATGTTAAATTCCACTTGGTAATGGTGTACAGTTCTTTTATATTTTGTTGAGGAGTTTTACATCTATGTTGATGAGAGATTGGCCTGTAGTTTACTTTCCTTGTAATGCCTTTGTCTGGTATTGATTTTATGGTAATGTTGGGCTTGTCAATGAGTTAGGAAGTGTTCCCTTTGCTTCTGCCTTCTAGAGAAGATTCTAGAGGAATGGTATATCTCCCTTAAATGTTTGCTAGAATTCACAGTGAATCCATCAGGGCCTGATGCTTTCTGTTTTGAAAGATTATTAATTATTGACTCAGTTTCTTAATAGCTGTAGGTGTATTCTTATATTCTTTGACATGACTTTCTTTACTAGTCTTTGAAAGCATCCTTACGTTTTGGGATAACACCACAACATTTAGGTGTTCTAAAATCACATTGTGTAGTTCTTACCCCAGTATCTGAAATCAGATATTTCTTCAAGCATGTCAGTCCTATTTCTTCTACTTTGAAAGTAAGTATTTAAGAGCAAACACCTATCATTTAAATACCACCACTTCTTCTCCAACATATATAAAGCTAGATATATGTTTTTTTTGTTTACAGAAAATACATTATTAGAATTTAGTCTTTCCCTGGTAATTTGCCCCCCCCCCCCCAGTTTTC
>SJYT01038613.1:129308-191432 GCA_006410635.1 Cephalophus harveyi | reverse complement strand
CCCCCCCCCCCCCCCCCAGTTTTCCCCTAAATCTGGAACTTCAGTTTTTTCCTCTATCTTTACCTCTTCTTTTTACCTCTTTGAGATTCGTTTATTCTACCTATAATTCTTAGTATTTTGCTCTGAATCCCATTTTACTTGGGTTTGTTTTTGTTAGTAAAAGGTATTGGCATGGCTAAACTTAATTCAGCCAGGAAATTTGAAATGTCATTTACAATTGCTTGTAAAATTCCATGTTGGAAAGGGCCTTTAGTGGTTTTTTGCTTAAAAAGTTCAAACTTGAGATGATGTTTCCATGATAGTTTTTTTAAAAAATTATGCCTCAAAATAGTAGACATTCAGAAAATTAATTTGATGAAGATTTGGGTGCTGTTGTGGCAGTGGTGCTGCTGGGATTGTTAGATTATTTTCTATGAACTCTGGTGTTTTTAACTATATGTGTAAAACAAAGGTATTACTTAAGATATTTGTTGTATTTAAATGAAGATTCCCCTGCATTTTTAGTAGGTGGCTTCCCAGGTGTGCAGTGGTAAAGAATCTACCTGCCAATGCAGGAGATGCAGGGTTGGGAAAATTCCCTGGAGAACGAAATGGCACCCCACTCCAGTATTCTTGCCTGGCCATCCCATGGACAGTGGAGCCTAGCGGGCTACAGTCTCTGGGATAGCAAAGAGTTGTACGTGACTGAGCACACGCATGGACGCACGTACTTTATTCTTTCTGCTCAGTCTTTGTTGGGTGATCTCCCTGTGAATACATTTCTTTTGAAAGTTCTATATATGTGTCTGCTTTTAGGTGACAGTGTTAATGTTTTCTAGGAGCCTTGAATAAAATCTTAACAAAAACATTTATTTTATGAATTACTTATTAGTTTTTCTCTACTCATAGTTCAGTAATTGGTTAATTTTGACGGTGTTTCAGAGGTCTGGAAAGTCAAGCACTTTTAATTTAAAATGAAAATCAGAAACCAAAATCAACATTGTATTTAACTTTTCTGTGAGATGCTTTTTAAGTTATGCCTAGATTATTGAAGAGTTCATTTTCTTCCCTGTTAAGCATACCCTCGGGGAAGTCTGGGTACAGAAAACATCTGAAATGAATACAGATAAACAGTATTTTTGTCGCACTCATTTGGGACATCTTCTAAATCCTGGAGACCTGGTGTTGGGGTTTGTATTATTTTATATTATTTTAAACTGCCCACTAGCATTGCACATTTTCTCTGGGAGCCAGCAGAGCTATCTAAAATAAAGTTGTTTATCCTAAAAAGAACTTAAGAATCTTAGGAGCTATATAGCTCACTTTATTATTGATAAATAAATTAAATTACTGATTGGACAGAAGCTTGTAATTATTCCATTTTGGCCATTATCCTTGAGTCATTTGTTATAAGATTTTGAGTAATTGATCCCTGAAATTGTATGATAAGATTATCTGTATAGTTTTTTTGGGAGCAAGTGGTTTTTTAATAGGCATATGCTGTTGTTAAAATAAATTTCACTG
Source organism: Cephalophus harveyi (assembly GCA_006410635.1). Classification (NCBI taxonomy): domain Eukaryota; kingdom Metazoa; phylum Chordata; class Mammalia; order Artiodactyla; family Bovidae; genus Cephalophus; species Cephalophus harveyi. The sequence continues at coordinate 189,929 of SJYT01038613.1, read as the reverse complement.
TTAAAATATGGCAGCTATATATGTAAGGGGTCTTTATGGGCGTAGGATAGCCCATTCTGATGCAGAACGTAATAAGCTTGCCTTAGACATTACTTTTGCTCTTGGGGTTTCAGTTCTTTTTACTGGAGAATGAAGGGTGTTTTGTTTTTGTTGTTTATAAATGAAATGGAGCCATCTAACTGAATCCTTACATGAGACTGATATATATCTGTTTTGTTCTTTTACAAGAGTATGGTAAGATGGGCAGTAGTGGATGACTTGTGAAACTCAGAGATAGAATGCATTATTATCTTTACTGTGATCTGTAGAAGCCTATTTACTGCACAGCTTCTGAAGTGGGAAAGCATATTAAATGCTTGATCTTAGGAGGAACTGTTAGGTGATCATTTATAAAACAACATGGAAAGAGTAAGCGTGTCATTGTTTCATTGTTTTCATTTCAGGTTTGATTTGGTCAACTGTAACTTAAATGATGAGTATGTCAACAAAATGAAATCAGATAGAGTCCCAGATGTGGTAAGGCTTTAGATTTTTCCCTTTTTTGTGTGTTGATGGGGATTAATGTAACTGCTATGGGGAAGATGCACGAGTTCTCATTTTTTGAAAATAATAAACTTAGAGATTTCTTTTGAAATTGCAGTTAAGTTATAATAGCAAAATCTTTATGTAAGATTATTCTTTGATAATCTCAAAATCCAAGATTTATTGAGTTTTTTGTTTTCTCTTACCAAATTTTCATTTTGTCAAATTGCTTGATAGTATCTGTAGAGCAAAAATAAATTTATAGCTAAAAATGATGACCTTTATTCTGTTCATTCTTTTAGGCTCAGTTTATTTCATGCCTTTTTTCTTCATTTTTTGGTGGCAGCTCAGATAGATCTTATTAGTTCCCTGACCGGCGATCCAGCCCGTGCTTCCTACAGTGGAAGCGTGGAGTCTTAACCACTGCCAGGAAAGTCCCTCATGTATTGTTAAGAAGGCATTTAAAGTTAACACCATCATTCAGGTTTGAATATAATTATTAGTTGAAAATAATCTTCACAGTATTAAGTCTTAAGAGAAAGGATGTTACTTCTGGAAAAAAAAAATGGTAATTTTTAACATGAGTTTATAAGAATCAGGAGCAACAGTGAATGTGAAATGTGAAAGGCTATCTCCTGCTTGCTTAACTTAATATTTTAAAATAAATATTAATCTCTTTAGCTGTGGGCAGAAATCAAGTCATGGCATAAGAAGGACTCCCCTCCTCATCACCCAATTGTACTTTTATTAATTAATAAATTAGGAAATAGAAACATGGTTTAAGTGTAAGTCTAAATCGGTATTTCTCAAAGAGAAAGATTAAAGAGAAGATTAAAATGGTCTTACAAGATTTTGTGAAATTATTTTATCCCCACTTTATTAAATTGTTCTAGGACATATAGTTGTGAATATATAAATATAGCCTATAAGTATTTATTAGTAGGAATATGAGGGAGAAAAATTGTCTTCCTTTGATAATGTTTCAGAATGACTTACATGAATGGTAGCAGAAAACTGAACTTTGATGTAACAGAAAGAAAAAACCACCAGAACGTGAAATTTTTAATATAAAAAAGTCTCAGTCACTGGAAAATTTCAGTTAGTAAATTTAGCAGTTATACACACAAGGCTAAATGCATTCTCATAAAATATTAAGTGCATTAATAAAAATGTTGAAAGTTCTGACCCTGCTTCTTGATCTGTACTTCTTTCCTTTGAGGTATAACCACTATCATCAGTTGGCGGTCTTTCTGACATTCCCATAACCTTTCATTTAAAAAATTTTATTGGCTTTTGAGGTCCTGTTACTTAGTTCCCATTTTTTGTAATTTTGCAAATATTTCTTTAGGTATTAATCAAGAAGAGCTATGACCGTACGAAACGTCAGCGTCGTAGGAACTGGAAGCTGAAAGAGCTTGCAAGAGATAGAGAAAACATGGATACAGATGATGAAAGGTCCCACTTCGTTTATACTTTTTATGTTGTCTCAATCCTTTTGATAAATCTTTATGGTTTTTGTATCATCAAGAAATAGTTACCACACGGTTGCTTCTTGCACTCAATATTAATTTTGTTTTCTTATCAATATGTTGTTTGGATCAAGATGAGCAGATATAATGACCTTTACCACAGATCTAGTTATTTTTTCCTGATTTGTGACCTGACGATTGCAATGTTGTTATGGATGATTCATTTAAAAGTATAATGAGTTCTTGTGGGTCCAGAGTGTAAACCATAAGGTATAATGATAACTTTGTGGATATCACAGAGAGCAAATGAGTACCTATGACTTAGTGTAAAAGAAAACAGCTCTTTGATACCAAATATGCTGGTTTTCAATTTAAGGAGAAATGAAGATGCTGTGTTCTAGAAAAATTTATTGTATGATTGAAAGAGTGGCCTTAATGATGACATTAATAATATTGGTATCTACGAAAACGAAAAGTTTAAATAAAGTGTCTTGAAATGTGAGTGGGAGACAGCAGTATTTATAAAATATAGTCTCATAGTGTAGTTTAAAATAAAATAAGTATGCATGTATAAATATATAATATTAAATAGATATTTTAAGTACATATTTGACTTTCATCTACATCTTAAAAATGGTTGTGTTTCAACTTGGCTATACATTTTTTGGGGGAGAGGGTAAAGTATGAAGGGGTCTTTTCATTGTCTTATATTTAATGTCCCCTTACATTCAAGTGTGGCTTCCCTGATAGCTTAGTTGGCAAGGAATCCACATGCAATACCGAAGACCCTGGTTGATTCCTGGGTCAGGAAGATCTGCTGGAGAAGGGACAGGCTACCCACTCCAGTGTTCTTGGGCTTCCCTTGTGGCTTAGCTGGTAAAGAATCTACCTACAATATGGGAGACCTGGGTTCGATCCCTGGGTTGGGAAGATCTGCAGAAGAGAATGGCTACCCACTCCAGTATTCTGGCCTGGAGAATTTCATGGCCTGTGTAGTGATTGGGGTCACAAAGAGCCAGACATGACTGAGTGACTTTCACTTTTATTCAAGTGTGTATTGTTTATTATTAATCAGGTAATTTTGAAGGAAAATATTTTTCAAAACCTGTCAGTATTTAAGATCCATATTTGACCTTCAGTTATTATTTTTAAAGATTTTAATATATGGAACACACTTACCTTGTAATACTGAAAATGAAGAAGACATTAACTTCATGCTTTTTGGTAAAGGAGAGATACTTGAATGTTTCTTTATCCTTCTGTAGGCAATACCAAGATTTCCTTGAAGATCTTGAAGAAGATGAAGCAATTAGAAAAAATGTGAACATTTATAGAGGTTGGTGAATAGGCAGTATTTAAGTTGTATCTTCTGTAAATAATTACTGCAGTATGAGTGTCTTGATATCTTAAACTTCGATTCCATAAACGACTTTTATTGTATGTTCTAAAACTACCCTAAACATTTACCCATCTTCCCCCTAAAAAAATCCCAAACTTTCGCAACAGTAAAATATTGTTTACTTTGCTACATTTATATAATTTGCATCCTAGCATGATCCCTTAATTTGCTGTCCCCTATACGAATGGGTAGTTATTCATACATTTATGCAAGTTCAGTCATTCAATGCATATTTAAATACCTGCTCTGGATGTGATATAAGTGCCACAGATATAATATGGTTAAATAGTAGTAATGAGGAGAAGGCAATGGCACCCCACTCCAGTACTCTTGCCTGGAAAATCCCATGGACGGAGGAGCCTGGTAGGCTGCAGTCCATGGGGTCGCTGAGTCAGACATGACTGAGCGACTTCACTTTCACTTTTCACTTTCCTGCATTGGAGAAGGATATGGCGACCCACTCCAGTGTTCTTGCCTGGAGAATCCCAGGGATGGCGGAGCCCAATGGGCTGCCATCTGTGGGGTCGCACAGAGTCGGACACGACTGAAGCGACTTAGCAGCAGCAGCAGCAGTAGTAATGATGGGGAGAGCAAGTATTTGCATATTTCCATATTTGTATTGAAGTTCTCTTTATATTTTATCTTAGATTCAACCATTCCTGTGGAAAGCGACACAGATGATGAAGGAGCACCTCGAGTTAGTCTGGCTGAGATGCTTGAAGACCTTCACATTTCTCAAGATGCTACTGGTGGCGAAGGTGAATCGATGATGACATGAGATCATGTTGTACATGGTTTCCACATCTGTAGGGTCAGAATGTTGGACAAAATACTTTTACTGTTTGTTCTGTCTATGCCTTCACATTGAGAGAAGAGAAATTTAGTTTTAAACCTGAATAAATGCAACTATTTCAGTTGCTCACTTGAAGAACTAAAAAGTTGATGGCTTTGAAGTTTTAGATAAAAAATTATGGAGAATGGAATTATTACTGAAATTTAGGCCATTAACAAATAGTTTATTGTCATGCTTTTTTATGAGACATTAGTATTTTCATATATTGTATAGCTCTGGGTTTAAAAGCTTGCGAGTTGTGATTCCTTGGAGGTTATCTAAACCTTCAAGCACTAAACATGCCTTTACATTCTTTTTATATTGATTGGTTTAGTGGAAGAGCATATGAAAAGTCATTTTTAGTATGAACTTATAGGGCACTTTAATCTACTTTAGATCATTTTTATATCCTTGGGATAGGAAAATTGGGGGTTCAGTTTATAATTGGACATTCAGTAGGAAAGTTACCGTTTTTTATTTATAATATTTACATCTTCAAAAGCTGTTAAGCTGGGGATAATCTTTCTGTTGCAGAAGAAGGTATATTTAAAATATTTACAAATTATATAGCAAACAGTATTGAAAGGTTAAATAATAATTTATTCCTTAATTGTTTTGGTCTGTGCCAGCAGCTTAGTGTTGTAGCTGCTTATATTATAAAAATGTCTTTGTGTCTTTACAAGGGTTTTGCTTTTAAAATTTTGGTTTACAAATTGAGAAGGAATTCTGTCTTTATAAGTTTGTTTCATTGAACATATCACCATCAAAAAGAATGTTAGAATCCAGCATATGGATGATGAAATAATATAAGTGCTCTTCTTGCTTTATAAAACCATGAATCAGATTTAAATAGGAAATACCTTTCATCTCCTTGAAGGGAAAGCATTGGTTTGGTTTTTAAAGTGTTCTGAAAATGAAGTTTTAAGTTCCTATTTCTATAAGTAAGATAACTGAGCATGCCAGAACTAAGAGCCAACTCATAAATTCTATATATATCACTAAATAAGGAAATCGAGTAAGCGCTGAATGGAACACTTTTCTATTTAAGATTTGACTCCTTAATCCTGAAGTTATGAATAAAGCCTTGTTCTTTCTAAAGTGAGTTCTTTTCTGGCTGCAATTTAAAATTTTTACCTGTGGTCTGTCTTTATCTCTTCTTTGTCAGGACTTCAAAAAGCATGAAAATAAAAACAATCTCCCCCTTTTTTGTGTCCTTGAAGTGATTATGTTTGTGTCATATTTTCGTTTCTTGCAGTTTTCTGAGCTAGAGTTAGTATTTCTTACTTGTTTTGATGTTGTGTCTTTATGAGTAATGAAATCTGTTGGTTGAAAGAAGGCTGTGACAAGATGAGGGGATATAGCTAAAAGCAAAGCTGTTAGCCAAGAGTGTGCACAGTTATACTGCCTTGCTAAATCTGCCATTTTAGAGGATAGCTCCCAGGCTTATGGGTCCCAAAATACTCTTGTTGATGTCCCAGAGTTGATAGAATTTGAAAAGTGCTGGTATTAATCAGAACCACAGAAACCTGATTTATAACCCAGTTTATAAATACAAATAATTTCTAAGTCAATATGATTATTTTTTTATAGCCATATCTGCACATCAAGTCACTATTTTATAGGCAAAAGGCCCTTGATGAACAGGGAAGCAGTCAAGAGGAGAGAGTTGCTTCAGTAGTTAAGATGCTTAACAGCGTCAAGCTAGTTCCTTGGCACAGTAGAACCCAGAATTCCAGGCTTTGTGCTGGGACACCATTCCCTAGTCAGTTTTGAAGTAAGTACTAAGAGCGTTCCCATTACTCTTGATTTTAGTAAATGTGTTCGTGGTGATTCTTACCTTTAGATAGCTTGATCTGTTTTTAGCCTGCAGGATTTTTATTTTAAAAAATAATTGAATTTTGACATAATTTCAGTTGCAGAATAGTAAAAAGAATTCCTGGAAACCCTTCACTCAGATTTGCCAAATGTAAACACAACCTTATTTTTTTTTTTTGTCTTTTAAAATATTTTTTTTTCCTGAGCCATTTATGAGTAACACCCTAAATACTTGTTTTTTTTCCCTCTCCAAAGCAAGGAATTTTCTTATATAATCACAGTGCAATAATTAAAATCAGAGAATTAACATTGACACAATATTGTTACCTAATCAGTGGACCACACTGAAATTTTGTCAGTTATCCCATCTATAATAAAGTCCTTATCTAAGATTGTGTTGTGTGGAGTTCTCTTACTGGACTTCTTTGATCTGAACCCGTTCCTGAGTTTTTTTAAAGGTATAATTGGCAATTTGAGGAGTCCAAACCAGTTGTTTTTGCAGAATGCCTCAATTTAGCCTTGTCTGATATTTCCTCACAATTATGTTTAAGCTCTTTTAGCAGGATTACCCCAGATATAGTGGTCAATTCTCATTGCATTGCATCAGGAAATGTATGGTGTTGATTAGTCCAGGTGTTTTCAGACCTTGGGTTATTTTAAGTTGGTTTTCTGTTGGAAGGGATTAAAAGACTTGATCCTTTGCAGTTGTTATTTTAACTTGATTTTTAAAAAAATTCATTAATTTTTAAATGGTAAAGCATATACTTTGATTTACAGTTCTTTGAATTTTAACATGTATAGATCCTTATCAGACCTTGGGTTATTTTAAGTTGGTTTTCTGTTTGAAGGGATTAAAAGACTTGATCCTTTGCAGTTGTTATTTTAACTTGATTTTTCTTTTTAAATTCATTAATTTTTAAATGGTAAAGCATATGCTTTGATTTGCAGTTCTTTGAATTTTAACATGTATAGATCCTTATAATTGCCACTACAATTAAAAAGCCTGTCATCCTCCCGAGCTCCCCTGAATTCCCTTTGCTACCCTACCCCTTTGTTTTCAAACTGTTCACCTATCCTTCACCCTTGCCAACTTTCAGTCTGTTTTTTAACCTTTTAGGATTTGCTTTTTCCAGAATATGTAATATGAAATCATACAGTATGTAGCCACTTAAGTCTGCTTCTTTTCAAATAGCATGGTGCAGTTGAGATTTGACTAAGTTGTGGTATATATCAAGAGTTTGTTACTTTTTATTTTGAATACTGTTAAATTGGTTGTACCACAGTTTATCTGTTCCCCTGTTGAGATACATTTGAATTTCCAGGTTTTGATGATTAGGAGTAAAGCTCTTGTGAACATTTTTGTATAGGTTTTCATTTTCCTGGGATAAATAACTAGGGATCTGATTCTTGGATCTTTATAGTATTGTGTATTTAACTGTTTTCCAGTTGATTGGTGCCTTTTTGAAAGTTTCCCACCAGGCTTCCCTGGTGGTTCAGAAGTAAAGAGTTCATCTGCACTGCAGAAGGTACAGGAGCTGTGGGTTCGATCCCTGGGTTGGGAAGATCCTCTAGCAAAGGGAATAGCAACCCACTCCAGTATTCTTGTCTGGAGAATCCCCGTGGACAGAGGAACCTGGTGGGCTATAGTCCTTGGGGTCACATGACTGAAGGGACTTGAGCACTCACACATGCTTTCCCACCAGCAGTGTGTCAGCATCTCAGTTACTGTGTATCCTCACTACCACTTGATGTCTTTTTTTTTTTAACCATTTTGATAGATAGTAGATAGTGTGCTTTGTATTTTCCTAATGGAGTCACAGAGTTGGATATGACTGAGCAGGCACACACAGATGCACAAAATGGCTTACTATTTGAGCATCTTTTCATATGCTTACTTGTTATATGTATATCTTCAACTGATAAAATCGCTGTTCAAAATCTTTGCCTACTTTTAAAAATCAGATTATGCATTTTCTTTTTGCCAAGTTAACTTTTTCTTCTGATGCTCATGTCCTGTCGTTGGCTAGTGGCTGTGCCGTCAGTCTGGCTCCTGTGTCCTTTTCACATGTTCTCCTCTATATATTTGATTTTATTCATGGATGCCGATTATGTAACTCTTTGAGCAAGTTTTGGGTTTCCCTTATTCAGGGCCTTTGTGCAGTCTGCTTTTGGGTTGTTTTCATGATAGGGGCAAATTTTCCTAAAAATAGACCAATTTACTTAAAAATAGACCAGCCTCAGTTGAGTCATCCTAGGAATTAAGGAATCAGGAAATGGTGTCATAAAAAGCACAGATGTAGGCTGTTCATTTTCAGTTTATCAGTTCTGTCACATGTTAAACTAACTTGAGCAATAAGGTGGTGAGCCCTGATGAAAGCAAGAAATCAGTCTCACTATCTCTCTGTACTTAAAAGTAGTTTAAGGAGAATAATCAGTTTGATACATTTTGAAAGAGCTGCCTTATTGCCTTGGAAAGAGGTGTGTTGGGGGATTCCTTCTCGTAAAACAAGATCTATAATATTTCAAACTTATTAGAAGTAGGTTTGACAGTCACTGTGTTTCTGTAGCAATTCTGCTTGTACAGATGGTCACTGATTTATGATGGTTCAATTTAGGGTTGTTCAACTTTATGATGGTGTGAAAATGATGTGTATTCAGTAGAAACTGTACTTCGAATTTTGATCTTTTGTGGGGCTAGAAATATGCAATACAGTATTCTTGTGCTGTTGATCAGTGGCATCGAGCATAGCTCCAAGTCAGCAATGAGGGTAAGCAATCAATAAACTTAAGGTCATTCTGTTTCCATACAACCATTCTGTTTTTCCCTTCAGTATAGTGTTTCATTGTAAATCAACTAAACTTCACTTGTAAAAAATTTTGTAAAAAAATATTTGGGAAAAAGTTACAGTGATTTATATAGCATTTACATTGTATTGGGCTTCACTGGTGGCTCAGATGGTAAAGAGTCTGCCTGTAATGCCTGAGACCAGGTTTGATCCCTGGATCAGGAAGATCTGGAGAAGGAAATGGCAACCCACTCCAGTGTTCTTGCCTGGAAAATCTGTGGAAGGAGGAGCCCAGTGGGCCATAGTTCATGGGGTCGCAAAGAGTTGGACACGACTGAGTGACTAACACTTTCCCTTTACATTGTATTAAGTGTTTTAAATGAATCTAGAAATGATTTGAAGTGTATAGCATGGTGTGTGCAATGTGCAAATATTATGCCCTTTATCCTTGTAGTTTGGAGCCTCTGGGATGTCCTGGAACTAATCCTTTGCAGATTCCCAGGGACATCTGTACTAGGTCAGTCATTTGTTTAGAGCAATATGGACTCATGAGTACTTACTTTATAAGTAAGTAAAGGTTACTACTACTTGAGGTTATTAGCTAATACTACTGTTCTTTGCTGTTTGAGTTGTTCTGCTGCTACTAAGTTGCTTCAGTCGTGTCCGACTCTGTGCGACCCCATAGACGGCAGCCCACTAGGCTCTCCCGTCCCTGGGATTCTCCAGGCAAGAACACTGGAGTGGGTTGCCATTTCCTTCTCCAGTGCATGAAAGTGAAGTCGCTCAGTTGTATCCAACTCTTAGCGACCCCATGTTCTAGCTTCAGCTATTTGTAGCTCTTTTGATTGGTCTTCCTTTGACACAACCCCATTGGGCTTGTATATGTGGTTTTTTTCCTTTTCCTCTCCTTTCTCCTCCTTCCCTCTCTCTACTTCTCCTTTCCCCATTCCTTGTCTTCCTTCCCCTTCACATTCCCCTTCTCTGCCACCATCATTATGGTACTACAGACTCATTTTGTATATTTACTGCTTTAGAATCAGCCATTTTGCCAAGAATTACTGGTTCCATTTATTGGAGAATGGTTTTAAAAGCCAGTATCTAGTCACAAGTTATGCTTGTTGCTACTGGGTGTCATTTCTTTCAGGCCTTGAGTGACTGAAAAAAATGCTTTTATAGTAACCTATGTATTTAATATTTATACTTACTTATATCTGTATTAAGCTAAATATGAGTTCATATTATCTCCAGCTTTTAATTCTTTACCTCATGGATCCGTCTGACTTCCATTGTTTATCTGTAAACTCCCACTCCAATAAAAAAAAAAAAAAAAAAAACCCTAAAACTCTGGTCCTCTCATCTGACATTCATTTATCTAATTATTCAATTCCGGTATACATGTATAGGCTTCCCAGGTGGCTCACCCAGTGGTAAAGAATCTGCCTGCCAACACAGGAGATGCAAGAGACTCAAGATCAAACCCTGGGTTGGGACAGTTCCCTGGAGTAGGAAATGGCAACCCACTCCAGTGTTCTTGCCTGGAGAATCCCATGGACAGAGGAGCCTGGTGGACTACAGTCCATGGGGTTGCAAAGAGATGGACATGGCTGCCTGAGCACACATGCATCTTCAGTGAAGTTTCTGTATATTGGTAATTCAGGTAGAGTCTCTTGTCACAGTCTGCATTTAATCCCCTGACTTCCTAAATGATTGAAAAAAATTTTCTTAGATTAAGGTTCATTTTGTGCTATAAAGTTTTATGGGTTTTTATAAATGCATAATGTCTTCTAGTCACCATTATAGTATGATGCAGAATAGTTTTACTGTTCTAAAAGTCCTCTGTACTTCACCTATTCATCCTGAACCCGATACCTTTGGCAGCCACTAATCATTTTACTCTCTGTATAGTTTAGCCTTTCCAGAGTGTCATGTAATTGCAATCATGTATAGCCTTTTATATACTGGCTTTACTTAGCAGTATGTCTTTAATGTTACTCGTCTTTTGTGCCTTGTTAGTGCATGTATTTTATTGTTGAATAAAATATTCATTCACCTGTCAAAATGTCTTGTTTATCAGCTTTTGGTTATTATGAATACATCTGCTATAAACTTTTGTATGCAGGTTTTTGTGTTGATAAAGGTTTTCAAGTCAGTTGGATGAATACCTAAGAGCAAGATTGCTGGCTGTTATGGTAACACTGTGTTTAGCTTTGGAAGAGATTACCAAACTGTCTTTCAGAGTGGCATTCTACATTCCCACTAGCAATGTATGAGAGTTCTTGTTGCTTTACATCCTTGCCAGCATTTGGTTTTGTTCGCTTTTTGGGTTTTAGTTATTCTAATAGGTGCATGGTGGCATTTCATGGTTGTAATTTGCAATTCCCCGTTGATAAAAGGATGATGAGTGTCTTTTCATATTGGTTATTTGCCATCTGGTATATCTTCTGTATATAATGAGGTGTCTGTTCAGATCTTTGGCCCATTTTTTAATGGAAGTATAGTTTATTTACAGTGTGTTCGTTTCAGGTGTACAACAAAGTGATTCAGTTATATATACATATGTATCTTTTTTTTTTTTTTTCAGATTTTTTTCCCTTGTAGATTATTACAAAATATTGAGTATACTTCCTTGTTCTATACAGTAGGTCCTTTTTGGTTATCAATTTTAGATACTGTAGTGTGTGTATATGTTAATCCCAAACACTTAATTTATCCCCCGTCCTCTCTGATAAACCTTTAGCTTGTTTTCTATGTCTGTGAGTCTATTTCTATTTTGTATATAAGTTCACTTGTATCATTTGTGTTTTAGATTCCACATATAAAGGATATCATATGATATTTGTCTTTGGTGGCCCATTAAAAAATTTTTTTTTTCCAGTTTTATTGAGATATAATTGACATGCAGCATTATATTGAGGTGTGTCAGTAACATTTGAGCAGAGGCCTGAATGATGAGATTGAGCTTCCCGTGGAAAAAGCCAGAGGAAGAATATTTAAGCCAGAGAGAAAAAAGAAAAAAATGGAAGCCACTGAAACAAGAATAAGAAAGACAGTCGGAGGAAAAGAAAGGCCATTGGTGTATCTGGACTGTAATGATCAAAACTGAGAGTGGATTGAAATGAGGTTGGAAAGATTGGGAGTGATTGGTTTAGATAGGAACTTAGAGGCCTTATATCTTAGGTTCTCAGGAAACAAACTCTGGGATGGAGATTTACACAAAGAGAAGTCCCAGGGAAGTTATCTAGTCACACTTGGATCAGCATCTCTGAGGCAGTGAAAACGAAGGACTGGGCAGCATTAAAAGTGGGACTGTAATGCACCCCAGGAAAGGCCTTAGTGTATTCTACAGTGGAGCCTAGAGTGGGACTGACCCTTCAAAACTGTCCCACTTTAGCTAAGGAAGCTGAATGTTTAAACCTGTGCATGGAGCCTCAGTAGATGCTGTTCACAGTCCCTGGAGAAGGACTCAGCTGAGAGCCAGCCACCTCCAACGATCCCAGCAACTAAGGAATGAGCGCCTGGGTCCCGAAGGGGGGTACCACTGCATTTTATCACATTCAATATTGATGATTCAGCCTGTTATACAAAATAGTTTACATGTGTTTTAAAATATATTTGACGCTTGAACACTGTGGGGGTTAAGATGTGTATAAGAGACAGAATTAATTGTGCTATTTGTATTTACTTATATATAATTATGTAGAGGTGAGATCATACTGTCTGTATATTTTTGTACCTTCCTTTCTCTTTAACATTAACATTCTTTTATAAACCTTTTCTAAACCATTAAAATTTTTAAAACATATTTAATAATAAAACATAATCCACTGGTGGATTACGAAAATAGTCCTAATTCTTTACTCTTCCCTATTTCCATTCTCTTTATCTTATAATTCACAATAAGACCAAATAATAAACATTTAAGGATTTTTAGGTTGTATGGTCTCTGTTACTACTACACTGCTGTTATAGTGTAAAAAATCCATGGGAAATATATAAATGAAGGGAAGTGTCTATATTCTAATAAAGCTTTATTTAAAAAAACAGGTAGTGGGTCAGATTTTGCCTGTAGTCTATAGTTTGTTGACCCCTGATGTAACTTTGTAGGGCCTTTCTACTCTTTGGGTTTGGTGATTAGAATGAGGTTCTGAGTTGAGGGCTCAGGAGGCTCGTGCCTCTGTCTTAACTGTGAAAACATGCCTGGATGAGTGTTGGAGGAAGAGATGGCACAGACCAGGTTGCCCTAGTTACTCTGTATGAAGCCAACCAACCTCATACATTGACCAAACCCAGCTAAGATCAGCAGAACTGGTGAACCAGCCTCAAGTAACTTGGTATCTGAGCAATAAGCTCGCATGCCACTTAGTGTTTGCTCTTGTTGCACAGCATTAGACAATTGGTAGATTGATATGCCAACATTTGAGTATCCTGCCTCTAAAGTTGGTTGTTGCCACATTTTTTTCCTTATAACAATCTTTGTTTTGCTTATTATTTTCTTAGAAATGAAATTGCTGTCAAAGAGCATATAAGAATCTCAGGACGCATTACAAAAAGTCCTTTCCAGAATGATACTGTGTGGTACAATTTTTAGGAATGTCTCTTAAAATCTTACTGTTCTTAATGGTTGACCCGTTTTCTCTTTTCACTTAGTATTTTCTGGACTTAAGTAGGTTGGGCCCAGTCCACAGTGATCTGTGTGTTGAACTTCTAGGGCAGTTATCATCTCTCCTTAGTTTTTAGATGCCTCCTAAGTTATCGTTACTGTTTTTATATGTACTTGTGTCTCTAACTAGACTTTTCTAGTTAGTATTTATTTAAGGAAACACGAGTGCAATGCATAGTCTTCAGGTAGTTAATAGTATGATTTGATTGAAGTCAGTATTTTAAAAAATGGGCATAGTTTTAAGTAATTACTTATGAGTCTGCCCATGAAATAAAAAATCAAGCAGATCTGAATGGTGTTAGAGAGGCAGTAAATGGGATTTGTAGAGAGAGTTATTTATGTTGGTCAAGACTTCATTTTACTTAAAACCTACATATAATTCTAAGCTTGATAAATTTTATTTGAGTAGTATTGATTATAATTAACCACAGAAGTCTGACCTAGTATCATCACATACTGTTAAGCGCAACACACAGTAAATAGTTTTCTTCCTTCGGGGTACTTTATTGTATATAATAGCACAATTGGTATTTGTAAATAGTCATGTGGATAGAGAAGTACAGATGACCTACTCAGAGAAGGTAGCATTTAATCAAAAGGATAAATTATTGGGCTGTATTCAGGAAGTATTAAATATGTCTGATAGTTCTTTGTTTATGGATTTAGATCAGAAATAATGTTGAAGCGCAGGCTGCTTGACAGAGGCTGAGATAAATCCATGTTCATCTGGATTCTAGAGTGTCTGCATAAATGAAAGCTGTAGAAGTCTTTGCAGAGTGTTATGAGACAGATTCCTGGGATGGTGACACTATGAATAGCCTGGGATGTGGAAATCTGTGTTTCAGAGAGGATCTTAAAAATATCTGTGTTCTGATTGTAGAGTTCTGTTTTGGCATTTTGCCTTTCTTTTTTAATTGGAGAATAGTTACAGTATTGTGTTAGTGTCAGTTATATGGCAAAGTGAATCAATTATACGTATAAACTCTTTTTTTAGATTCTTTTACCATATAGGCCATTACAGAGTATTGAGTGGAGTTCCCCGTGCTATCCAGTAGGTCTTTTAGTTATCTGTTTTATGTATCAGTTCAGTTCAGTTGCTCAGTCGTGTCCGACTCTTTGCGACCCCATGAATCGCAGCACGCCAGGCCTCCCTGTCCATCACCAACTCCCGGAGTTCACTCAGATTCAAGTCCATCGAGTCGGTGATGCCATCCAGCCATCTCATCTTCTGTCGTCCTCTTCTTCTCCTGGCCCCAATCCCTCCCAGCATCAAAGTCTTTTCCAATGAGTCAACTCTTTGGATGAGGTGGCCAAAGTACTGGAGTTTCAGCTTTAGCATCATTCCTTCCAAAGAAATCCTAGGGTTGATCTTCAGAATGGACTGGTTGGATCTCCTTGCAGTCCAAGGGACTCTCAAGAGTCTTCTCCAACACCACAGTTGGCCAAAGTACTGGAGTTTCAGCTTTAGCATCATTCCTTCCAAAGAAATCCTAGGGTTGATCTTCAGAATGGACTGGTTGGATCTCCTTGCAGTCCAAGGGACTCTCAAGAGTCTTCTCCAACACCACAGTTCAAAAGCATCAATTCTTCGGCGCTCAGCCTTCTTCACAGTCCAACTCTCACATCCATACATGACTACTGGAAAAACCATAGCCTTGGCTAGACGGACCTTAGTCGTCAAAGTAATGTCTCTGCTTTTGAATATGCTATCTAGGTTGGTCATAACTTTTCTTCTAAGGAATAAGCATCTTTTAATTTCATGGCTGCATAGTAATGTGTATATGTCAGTCCCAGTTTCCCAGTTTATCCCTCCCCCTCTACCCCTACTTTTCCGCCTGGTAACCATACATTTGTTTTCTACATCTGTGACTGTATTTCTGTAACTTTTTGCCTTTCATTTTGTAAGAATACATAGATTCTGATCCTCAGCAAATTTGTATATTGCAAAAGTTTGTTTGGTGTTGTTTCCCCAGTCCCTTACTCTTTGCCTTCCCTAGTCATGTTGGCCTTTTCTCTCTTTTCATAGAAAATGGTCTGATACTCATAGTAAGGGATGGATAAATAGTTATGGAGTAAAGTGTTAGTCCTGGGAGTATTTTCATTTTTATTAGGGACCAAAGGCTTAAGCAAAGACACAGTCAGATGGAGGAAACATTTTGGGAGATAGCAAGTCTTCCGAGTGTGGTAGATTGAATTGTTGGTTACAATTCTTAATCCCTCTGTAGGTAATAAATAGTGTTCTATTTCCCCAGACCTCATGGTGATGGAGTGTATTTCTTTGCTCCTTAACTTTGGACTTGGCTGTGTGCCTTGCTTTGGCAGTGAGTTAGTGGATATGGTAAGAAGATTAAAATGCCTTTGCTTATTTGCACTTGTGTTCCTCCTGTCTTTCTATTTTCACCACAAAGAGAAATGCCCTTGGTAGTTTCTGCCTCCTCAACTGGGCTCAGAATGAAACATCTGAAGCAGTGTCACTCTAAATAACTGTTAATGCCAAGTGTAAGAATAAATGATTATTGTTAAGCCATTGAGTTTTGGAGTGGTTTCTTATGTGGTATTATTGGCAATAGCTAACTGATAGTCTCATCTTTAAAATTCATTTCATTAAGTAGTTGTTAATGGACAGTACTTTCTCTGATGTA
Source organism: Cephalophus harveyi (assembly GCA_006410635.1). Classification (NCBI taxonomy): domain Eukaryota; kingdom Metazoa; phylum Chordata; class Mammalia; order Artiodactyla; family Bovidae; genus Cephalophus; species Cephalophus harveyi. The sequence goes on along the minus strand of SJYT01038613.1, from coordinate 173,804 downwards.
GAAACAGGCAGTCTCCCTTCCCCCCCTCACATCACATAGGGTTACAGTTAAGATGATGGGGTATACTCCTGTAGATTCGCTTAAAGCAGCCTGAGTTTTACTGCTACTTTCACTGTTGTGAGCAGATATAAAAATTTTATTGGGTTCATCCCCATGAATTCTCCTGCCTGTTTTTTAGGCTTTAATGGTGTCTTGGGCAAATGGGGGAGGAGGCCAAGAAGACGTAGCTCTGGTTGTCCCAACTCATGCTTCAAGCTAGCAGCTTCATTTTTATTTAGATTTTTGATTTTCATGTAAGATTTTGTTAGGGAAAAACAGGTATTTTTTACAAAATTAAAAATTGTTGCTTGTAAACAAACTTGTACATTCATACCATGGGATATTCATCAATAAAAGGGAATGAACTGTTTGATGCACACGACTTGGATGGATCTCAAGGGAATTATGCTGAGTGAAAAGAGTCAGTCTCACAAGGTTATAAATTGTGTCATTCCATTTATACAGCATTCTTGAAACAAAACACATTTATAAAGAGAATGGCTTAGTGATTGTCAGTGTTTAGTGATGGGGGTATGTGTGGAGATTGGGTGTGGCTACAGTGAGATTGCACATGGGAGCTATGATGATGGAAGAGTTCTGTGGTTTGATTGTGGTGATCACATGAAACTACACAGGTGATAAAATAGCAGACAGGTGTGTGCACACACACATGCATATACATACACATGTTTGTAAAACTGGTAAAATCTGAATAAGCTCTATGGATTGTCTCAGGGTCAGTTTCCTTATTTTGGTCCTGTACTGTAGTTATGTAAGATGTTGCCATGGTGGGAGGATAGATGAAGAATGCACAGGACCTCCCTGTGTATGTGTGTGTGTATGTATATATGTTTTCTACTTCTGGTAAGTAGATTATTATTTCAGAATTAAAATTTGAGAGTTAAAAGCATTGCCATGTATACAAGCTAATAGTGAAAGGGAAGTGAAAGTGTGGGTTGCTCAGTCGTGTCCAACTCTTTGTGACCCCGTGGACTGTAGCCCGCCAAGCTCCTCTGTCTATAGTATTTTCCAGGCAAGAATATTGGAATGGGTTGCCATTTCTTTCTCCAGGATATCTTCCTGACCCAGGGATAGAACTTGGGTCTCCTGCATTGCAGGCAGATTCTTTACTGTCTGAGTCATTAGGTAGAGCTAATATTAGAGGGAAAGAATGATTCTTTAATAGTAAATCATGTGTGTGTGTGTATATGCTCATAACACTCAGTTATTTCTGACTCTTTGTGACCCCATGGACTGTAGCCCACCAGGCTTCTCTGTCCTTGGAGTTTTCCAGGCAGGAATACTGGAACAGGTTTCCATTTCCTCCTCCAGGGTAATATGTTTCTTGCGTCTCCTGCATTGCAGGTAGATTCTTTACCACTGAGCCACCAATAGTAAATCATAATAATAAATCAGGTGATTTACTTGAAAGAAATTTAAATGAATATTGACACATTTTATTAGGCAATTTATTCATTTTTTGATAATCTAACATATTCTTTAGAGAGAAATGTGATAGAAGAGAGGGTGCTTGTGTGTATGTGTGTGTATTTAGTTCCATCTAGTGGAATTATTGGAGTCCACGAAAGGACCCTTTGTTATTGCTGTTATTAGCAAAAGGGAACAGGATTTTAGGTGAGGGAAAAGAGAGGATCTTCATTTTGAGGTTATTATCAGGCAGAAGGCAACTAATGAGGACTAGCAATTTTCAGTTTTGGCAATCCAGGGAGACCTTGTGTTAAAAGCAGTTTTCTTTCCATTAAGAATGTTCAGATCTCTTAATATAAATGTTCACAGTAACATGCTCCTTTGCTGTCAGATATTATTATCATGGAAAGGTTAGCATCAGACATGTAGCATGACTTACGGAACCATATTTACCGCCAAGCATATGAATGGATCTATCAAGAAGGAAGGGAGGTTGGTCATATCCTTTATTGTGTAACTTTTATAATATTTTCCTTTTTCTAAAGTATGAGGATACAAAATAAATGTTTATTTTAAAGGCCCACAGGTGGTACTCAGCTGTCTTTACCATACAGTCACATTTTTTTTTCATATGACATCATGTGGAAATACAGTTTTTAGTCTACTTATATGTGTGTGAAAGGAAGTGTAGAATATAGTTAAGTGCATAGACATAGAGTCAGTTGTCTTGAGTTCACATCCCAGCTGTGATCCTCAGGCAGGTACTTTCCTTCTCTTACCTGACTTTCCAGGTACTTTCCAATCTCCTATCTGTAAAATAGGAATTCAGTTGTTTAAAATTGTGTCCATTGATTGTGAAGATAATATTACAGAAATGTGGTATTTTTGAGATGGTCTGTACACTGTACTGACATAAAGGGGTTGGAAGTGCAAAAAGGAAGACAAGGGGCCTGGAGCAGGGAAAAGGAAGATGAAGGTCAGAAGTGCATCAGAAGAGATCAGAAGTGGTGTTGCCTTTGAGTTGACCTGCTGTTGTACTCCTGAAGACACAAGGGTCTGCTGAAGTGGTGTCGCTTAACTAAAGGCTGATGATTCTGCACTGGCTGCTCGTCTGGAGTCTGTTTCCATAGCAGCAAGTGCCTGTCAGCAACTGTCACACACTGGAAGCCAGGGCCTTTCTGCTGCTTCAGGTTCCTCAGGTCCCTTCGTTGCCTAACAGGAAGCCACCTGGCAGGAGACCTTAGAAATGTATCAATAGTTTGATGTTTCCCAGCCCCAGATATTCAGAGTAGCATATAGAAGGGTAGGTGGGGTGAAAAATAACAGACTGTGCACATATCTCCTATAATTAGTAACTGTGTCTGGGAAGAACTTGGGGGCTCGGGCATAGCACTGGAGGGATGTAGTCTTTTTATTCCTTGTCTTTGGAGCTTTGTTTTTAATGCATTTAGATCCACAGAATTAAGTCGATTTTACTCATTTCAGTAGCATGTTGATCTTGGTTCATGTAATTTATTATGCCCATTCCTTTTTCTCATCATCATTTATACCATGTGTGTCTACTTCCCATAAATTCTTTAAAGATAAATAATGTTATTGATGGGTTAAATTTAAATAAGTGTGCTGATAATTGATTCTTTATTACTTTTTTTATACTTAGAAGTAGGTTTCTGAAGTGAATCCATGTTGCTGTAAAATAAATTTGGTTCACTTTTTTTTTTCCCCATGATATTCTACCATACTTATTTATCACCCTTTCTCTTCTCATCTGTTTTCCCATTGATGGGCATTTAAGTTGCCTGCAGTTATTTTGCATACAGTGTTGCAGTGAACAGCCTCATCCCTGTTATATTGATCTTTTGAGAATTTCTGGGGTATATATCCAGTGTGCCAGGCAGCCTCTAAAATGGCTCCCAATGATCCCTGCCTCCTAATATTCATGCCTTGTGTAATCTCCTCCCCTTTAATGTGGGCTGGTCCTAGCAATTCTCTTCTAGTGAATAAAATCTGGCAATTGTGATGAGATGCCACTTGCAAGATGAAATTTTTAAAGATCTGACTCTTGTCTTACCTGCCATTTCTCATCCTCTCTTCTTTGGGGGAAGCATGGAGAGGTCCATACAGCAGGGACCTTAAGTCTCTGACCAACAACCAACTAGGCTGTGAGGCCTGGCAACAGGTTTGTGAGTGAGCTTGGAGGCAGATGTTTCCCCCGGTTACCCTTGCGGTGACTGAGGTCCCAGCTGACTCTCATTTATGGACAGCTTTGAATCTTTGTTGCCCTGTGTGCTTTCTCTAGTTGCAGGGTCTGCTCTTTAGTTGCAGTGTTGGGGCTTCTCAGTGCAATGGCTTCTCCTGTGGCAGAGCACAGGGCCTTGAGTGTGCGGGCTTTAGCAGTTGTTGCATGTGGGCTCAGTAGTTGCAGCTCCCAGGCTGTCAAGCACAGGCTCAGTACTTGTGCACGGGCTTAGTTGCTCCACAATATGTGAGATCTTTCTGGACCAGGGTTCAAACCTGTGTCTTGCATTGGCAGGTGGATTCCCCTAGCCACTGGGGAAGCCCAATTGCAACCTTTTGAGAGATCCTACTCAGCTAAACCACATCTGATTCCTGACCCACAGAAACTTTGAGATAATAAATATTTGTCCTTTTAAGCCTTTAAATCTTGGGTAATTTGTTGTATAGTAATAAGTAGCTAATATAACTAGGAATGTGACTGTTGGGTTGTGGGGTATATGCATACTTAGTACTGCCAGATTTCTCTCGTATCAGCAATACTTGAGGGCTTTTGTTTCCTTACGCTTTTCACTAGCACTTGCTAATATCAGACTTCTAAATAATTTTTTGCCAGCCCAATAGGTGTAAAGCGATCTCTCATTTTAATTATATTTATTTGATAAAATGCAGAATATCCATTAATATCCCTTTTTGGTCAGTGCTTATTAATATTCTTTGCCTGTTCGATTTTTCTGTCTTGTGTTGATTTGATGAAATGTCTTGTAGTCCTTACTGGTTTCAGAAATTATAAATATCTTCACTCCTCATATTAAGCTGTTAAATTTGCAAATAATATCCTTCATTAAACAGAAGTACTTAACTTTGATGTAGTTATAACCATAAATTCTTTCTCCTTAAAGCTTGTGCTTCTCTGGATCCTGTTCAGGGAGGACCACTGAAAACTATAATTTGTGCTTAGTCACTCAGTCATGTCCAACTCTTTGTGACCCCCATGGACTGTAGCCCGCCAAGCTCTTCTGTCCATGGGGATTCTCCAGGCAAGAATACTGGAGTGGGTTGTCATGCCCTCCTCCAGGGGATCTTTCCAACCCAGGGATCAGATCCAGGTCTCCTGCATTGCAAGAGGATTCTTTATCAGCTGAGCTACCTGGGAAACCCATCTATAATTTGGATCTTCTGAATAAATATAAGTCTTTTCACTAAAGAGTTGAAGTGGGTTTAAAGATATGGATAAAGACTGTGCTCTCTTCTTGCCCATTTCATTTGAATTTGCTTTGCAACATTACTGCGAATACTTATTTTATGTATGTGATAACTTAACCCATTTAAAGTTAGTTCAGTCTCTCAGTTGTGTCCAACTCTTTGCAATCCCATGGACTGCAGCACACCAGGCTTCCTGGTCTTTCACCAACTCCTGGAGCTTGCTCAAGCTCATGTCCTTTGAGTCGGTGATGCCCTCCAACCATCTCATCCTCTGCCATCCCCTTCTCCTCTTGTCGTCAATCTTTCACAGCATCAGGGTCTTTTCCAATGAGTCAGTTCTTTACATCAGGTGGCCAAAGTATTGGAACTTCAGCTTCAACATCAGTCCTTCCAATGAATATTCAGGACTGATTTCCTTTAGGATGGACTGGTTGGGTCTCCTTGCAGTCCAAGGGACTCTCAAGAGTCTTCTCCAACACCACAGTTCAAAAGCATATATTCTTTAGTGCTCAGCTTTCTTTATGGTCCAGCTCTCACATCCATACATGACTATTGGAAAAGCCATAGCTTTGACTAGACGGACACTTGTCGACAAAGTAATGCCCGTGCTTTTTAATGTGCTCTCTAGGTTAGTCATAGCTTTTCTTCCAAGGAGCAACCCATTTACAAATCTGGACAAAGATGAAATGTGGCCAGGTTGCAAATGACCCTGAGTTAGGTTAATAGGTGAATCTCATAGGAGTGAATTAATGCATTGGTCCTCAAGTTACAGAGACTATGAGATAAAGTATGTTGCAAAATAATAAAAATATATATAAACTTTTTTTTTTAAGTTAATAGAGAAAGCCTCAAACTCTTTTTAAGTAATAATTTTAAGCTATTTAAAAATGTCCACCAGGTGGCACTAGTGCATGATAAGTACTTAAAATCAGAAGCTTTATTCTCACACTTATGTTAAGATCTGTTGAAATAAGAAAGTATTGACAGTGTAACTAAGGAGATAATTTTGGCTCCTTATTAGTCTTCAAGAAACCCTTTCCAAGGCTCCAGGTTGGGTGAGGTGTCTTTCTTTGTAATTATTTACTAGAGTCTATTACCTTCATTTGGGGCTTCCCCGGTGGCTCAGATGGTAGAGTCTGCCTGCAATGTGGGAGACCTGGGTTTGATCCCTGGGTCAGGAAGATCCCCTGCAGAAGGAAATGGCAACCCACTCCAATATTCCTGCCTAGAAAATCACCTGGATGGAAAGCCTGGTGGGCTACAGTCATGGCGTCACAAAGAGGCGGACATGATTGAGCAACTAACATTTCCCTCCTTTGTTGTAGAGACTGGGACATTTTAGCCTCAGTAGGCCATGAATAGTGGAGATTTTATATATTTTTCTAGTAATCACTAGGTTATGAGTTAAAGCTAGGTTTGGGAGAAGTGAAACCTAAAATGTAGGCTTTCTAATTTAAACATATCTTTCAATGCATATAAAACCTGCTTGTTTGGGAAAAGAATGGAAATATATATATTTCATTGTTTACTTTTATATATTGACAGTGAAAAAATAGCCAAGATTACCCACTTCATTCACTAGACTTCACTGGACTGATCTACAAATCCCATTTTCTTTTGGGAAGTAGGCATAGAAAAATTTATAGACCTTAAAAAAAATAACTATAGTACATCCAAGGACCATAGAAGTAATTTCCAAGCAACAGCCTGTACTCCAAATATAAAGTTTTCATACCATTTATCCTGAATGGTACTGATGACTTAGGCTCTGTGTCTAGGTCTGAGTATTCTACAACAGTTTTAATGAGCTCCCTCTCTTTTGTCCTTTTGGAGACATGTTATATTTTCTGGATTACTGATAAATTGAGAGGCCCAGCCAAGCATCAGGCCTTCCATTCCTGGAAAATATATCTTCAGAGCTTTCTTACTGTTGTTCTCTTGTGGCAGGTATTCAGCATGCTTTTACTATTGAATTCAATTTTAAAAAGTGATGAATACCATTATTTCCCAAAGTGTGATTAGTGATTTAATAGTCTTTCCAGAAGGGGCTTTGGGAAGTGTTCTGTGATTTAGCAAACTTTTTTTCTCAGCACTGCCCACATAAACTTGTTAAAGACTCTCTGAAGCCCTATAGCCATGATTCTCAAAGGAATGGCACTGCTCCCTAGGAGACATTTTATAAATTAGAAATTTGTGGGAATGTTATCACACCAGTTAGCCCAGAGGTCTTGGATCGCCTGCAACGCACAGTCTGTTCTGTAAAAGCAAGAGTTGTCCTTTGCTACCTGGGACTTATTTTTATTCTAGTAGCTTTAAAATCTGTTTATAATTAAGTTCAGGACCTAACTCTGTTTTATAGCACAAAGTAGTTGTGATTTTGTAATCCTAGACACTGAGTATCTTAAGAATACAGTGACCATGTAAATTAAGGGAAGATTGTATTTTGTTTTGTTTGGAGCTCAGGATTGTTTACTGTTTCAGAAAAGGACATTGAAGGCAAACAACACTGGTTGTATTTGAGTCTGATATAGCACAACTCTGTAGCCTCTGTTTGTACCTGTTATATTCACCGTGATTTTCCATATAGAGGCAAGTTTCTGACTATGTCTTTTGGTTTAGTCATTCCCAAGATTTATATATTAAAATATATATTATGTTATTGTTGGTCTTTTTGGAAATTATGTTTCATGTGAATTTTGTTTCAGGATGGTAAAGGAGATATTACAAAGATACATGTTTACAACAAGGAAATATTGGATCTGAAAGGGTTGGGAACCACTATCCTAAATTCTCTAAAAGTTTGGAGAATTTTCTTAACCCTGCATTTGGTAAATTAATTTTGATAATTAATTTTAATAAAAATGAACTTTTATTTTTTGTAACATCTGCTACCTTTAGGGAAGGCTATACTAATGCTGGGCTTCCCTAGTGGCTCAGACGGTAAAGTGTCTGCCTGCAATGCTGGAGACCGGGTTCAATCCCTGGGTTGGAAAGATCCCCTGCAGAAGGAAGTGGCAACCCACTCCAGTACTCTTACCTGGAAAATTCCATGTATTGAGGAACCTGGTAGGCTGCAGTCCATGGGATTGCAGAGTTGGACACGATTGAGCAACTTCACTGCTTCACTGATACTCATGCTATCCTAGCTATTATTATTGAAACTTTTTATAGTACTTTATACTTCTCAAGATGCCTTCGCATGCCTTATTTCAACTAAATTTTCACAACATCTTAATGAGGTATATAGCATAGACATTCTCAGTCTGTATGAAACAGAAGGGCGAATTCAGGTGACTCATCACAGGTCACTCAGAGCCAGGATGAGAGCCCTGATTCCCAGATCTGATTCTCTGATTGCCCTTTCTGCTGTATCTTATAACTCTGGAAGTTTGCTGACTCTGGCACAGACTTCTCTCTATTCCTCTGTGCTTTTGTAACCAGGGAGTAAGTAGGCAGTGGAGAGGCTGAGCCCTGTGACAAAGCAGTGCTGGGCCAGGTGGAGCATTCCCCCAGTAAGGGGCTGACTAGTCTGGAAGGCACCAGTTTTGCATTTCCTGATTCCTACTTGTTGCTTGGCTTTCAAGTTCATCACCTTTTTTTGTATCTCTAGATCAAAAGGGTGATCACGGGGAGGAAAAGTAAGTGAAATGACAGCTCACTGGTTAAAATTACCTGGTGGAATGTGTTTTACCATTACCTTTTGTTCTTCCTGAGGCTTGTGGTTGGTATCTGCATAACCAATGCTAGTTGAGATTGCAAGCCTATATAGGATGTCTTTATTCTTAAGAAGAAATAGTAATAGCACACTGTGTGTGTGCTATTTACAAGTCAGGCATCATTCTAGATGCCTTATGTACATTAATTAATGTAATCTTTTCACAAACTTTATGAGGTAGGTAATATTGTTATCTTTATTCAGATGAGGAAAGTGAGGCAAAAAAGGGTTCAATCACGTACTCAAAATAGTAAGTGATGGAAAGGGACAGTATTTTGTCCCGAGTGGCAGAACTGAGATTTGAACCTGTGGAGTCTGGCTTCAGAGAAAAGCTTATGGATTACAAAAGAGGAGCAGGCTAGGGTATACTCTAACCTCAGGACATGACAGGAGGAATCTTGTGGTTTTCTTTTAGGATGAGTATTGCGAGAACGTTTTTTGAAGACAACTAACTGAAGAAAAATGTACAACCTAAAATTGCAACGTATGTTTTATTTGGGGACCTTACTGAGGACTGTAGCCTAGGAGACAGCTTCTCAGATAGCTCTGAGGAACAGTTCTGAAGAGGTAAGGAAAGAGCCAGGATGTACAGTATAGGAATTTTTGCCAGGAGAAAACAAAACATGTAGTCAAACATCAAAAGATTACAGCCAATCACAAAAGCAGATACCTCAAATTAATGGTTTTTGTGCTTTCCTATGTGTGGGAAGGTGCAAGTCTGGGCTCATTGAAGTTATTCCTTGTATATGCATCTTATCTAGGGCCTGTATCCTGTTTTTCTCCATCCTGATTTCCTCAGCAAATACCTGTGGGGGGAGCTGCTGTGGCTGATGGCTTGTTGGCAGGCAATATTTGTTTGCTGGAATGGCAGGCAATATTTTTTGCCTGCAACTCATAAGCAAGTTTGAATTTTGTTTTGAAATCGAAGAATGTCATGATGTAAGAAGTTTCAGAAGGAATTTCCTACCTTTCAATCTCTCCATTCAGATGTCCTAGTCTCTTAAATTCTATCCATAAATATCAGGCCATTGAGTTTTCTTTAACTATTAGGAAGATATTCTTAAAAAACTGACATTTTAAATTACTTGTTAGGCAAGTATAACTCACTTAGTAGTTTTGAGCAAAACTCCGAAGTTGGGAGGTGAGGCTAGAGCCTCCTGGGCAGCTAACTTTCTTCTATTTCCTTCCTTCCCTGTTTCCTTCCTCTGTCCTTTGGCTTTGTTTGTAGCTGCAATCTGAGTAATATCAGCAGCAAATATCAACAAAAATAAATTTAAAAAGAAAAGCAAGACATTTTTACTTGATGCTTGCTGCCAAGTGCATTAAACTCTTTTGCTGGACTTTCTGTACGTCGCTCTGTGATTTTGGTGTAAATTTATTACCCATCCAACATGTGGGTTAATGCTTCTTTTCAAGCTTGTGCTAATTAATAGTAGAGAACAGAGCTGGAACTCTGACAAGGCAAATCTACAAGTGGAGCACTAGATGGGGAAGCAGACACGTATTCTGTCTTGAGGTGGCTGTGAGCATGTGGGTGACCAGAGGTGAGGTGTAGTGAGACCAGGCTGTGAGAGATGGGACCAGTAGGCGTCCACCAAGGGAGTGTCTGTTTGCTCAGGGTTGGGCCCTGGGCATTTTCCATATAATGGCAAATAGGTTAAAGACTTCATTGGCATCCTTCCTGATTGCTGAATTCAGATTTTAAAATAAGGAAATGTGTGGAGATCTCAGTTGTGATAAATTGTTCCTCAGCGCTCCTTAGCAGCGTGTCTTATCTACCCTCAACATAGTTATCCAAACTGTGACTTTAAACATGTAAAAGCCTGATATAAAGCTAGTCTGTTTTTTATTCCACTTATTACATGCAAAAGGGAACATGCATCATAAAAGAAAGATGAGGATGATTTTGTTTCAAATGCTACTATGAAACCTTTTCATAAAGTATGTAATAGGTATTTAAGAACTCAGGTGCTTTGATTGCTGAACAATCAGGTACAGGAATTCGTCAGAGCAACTCAGATAGAAAGCATCTGACAGATGAACTCTGGAAATGGCTAAATAAGTGGGTCACAGTGGTTTTCCTGGTGGCCATCCTTGGCCAGGATTAGGAAACCACAGGATTGGGAATCAGCCTTCTTGGGCTTGACTCCTGTTTTGCTGTGAATTCACGGGAGGTGCAGGTAACATAACCTTTCTGTTAGTGTGTTATCTGCCTATTTCATTAGAGTTTATGAACACCATATACAACAATGATTGGAAAGTGTGTTGAAAAGTGAAACTTCTGTACTGTTATTGTCATTACTCATTAATCCTAGTTCATAATGCAAATAATTTAAATGAGGTTCCATTTTTCCTTAGCAAATGGATGTTTTCTCTATTGTAATATTCTATTGGTAATACTTATTTATCAATAATTAACAAAAACATCAAAGAGTCGGACACAACTGAGTGAACTGAACTGAACAAAAACATCAGGCATACAGTAAGTAGCAGTGCTGCAGCTGGAGCTCTGATGACGCTTCTGGAAGTATATGAATATCCTGATTCGGGGCCTGCGTTGCTTCTTGGGGTCTTTATGTCCCCTGCATTCAGTGCTGCTTGGGGTCTCACTTCCTCTAATTTTGTGTAACTGGTTTCTTGCTCAGTGTAGTTTCTGTTTTGTCTTCTAAATAATCAAGAGAGACAACCTGCTGACTTTAATACATCTCCATATCATCTTTACTGATCATGGACTTTTTCTTCCCACATGGACTTCAGTATCTGGGCCTCAGCCTGTATTCTATAGATTGTATAGGTGACTACAGGTAAAATGATGTCCCTTATTTTAAGTGTAGACCAGCCCAAATCTCCAGGGAGGTTCTGTTCTTTAGTGATCTCAGGAGCTGGGGAAATTGCACAGGAGATTACTGTGTGGGATGACCACAGAAAGCTAGCCATAGTCTTAGAGACTCAAGTAGTTCTAGGCCATCTCTGAGTCCCAGGCTTCTCCATCTCGGCTCTGACCCACCTCATTAGACTTAGATCCACAAGGCTTGCCCAGAAGAGCCCAGAAACCCTCTGAGAGGGCCTTGAACTGACCAGTGTCTTGAGGCATCTTCCACGCTGAGCTGTATGGACCACTGGCTGATCTTGGGAAAGTTCTGTAATTGTTTTTAGCCTTCTGCCTGCAATATATGTCCTCAGGGATCTTCTAGGATATCTCCAGTATATCCTAGGCTTTCTGTGATAGAGACTACTGTGTCACTTAGCTTGTCTGCCAGAGGGGCACTAGCAGCCCTGAACTCACTCTGCTATCAGGCTGGAGCTGTTCCTCACAGAGTCCTCACTGTGTGATCAATTTCAGTCTCCTCCTTATAAATTCCCCTGAGATACTGCTTCTTATTTCAAGGCCCACCTCATATGTCACTTTTTATTTTTCCTGTAGGCTCCCAACTTTAATAGAATAAATTAATCCTAATAGCACTATCTGTACTCACAGTTCGTTATCCATAACTCTAGTGAAACTCTTTAACACAAAAAAATCTAAAATGTGTCCGCTTTTCTGCTTAAAGGAAGCTATATACTTCTTGAGAGTAAAGATTACATGTCACTCTTTTTGTCTATCATATAATTGCAAGGCCTTGCACCATGATTGGAACAATACATGTTTTGGACTTAAATTCCTTTAAAGGACTGTCAGATGGAGTAAGATGGAGTTGCAAAGAGTTAAACATGACTGAGTGACTGAACAACAACAACAAGATACAGGTCAGAGATAGTACCACTCTTTTCCTAATTAATTATTTCAACAGATTTATTGAGAACCTACTCACATATTAGACACTGGCATACTCTAGACAGGCAATTATGAATAAGACACACAATTCTTACCTCTAGGGAGCTCATAGTCTTCTCTACTTTCATGCCTCGGTCTCTCAGTTTATTTCTGCTATTCCTGATAAATCAGTTGTTGCTTCTGGTGGTGGTCAGCTGAGCCAGACCATTCCTTCTGACACACCCAGGACATGGAAAGGAACTGCTGGTGATGGTGGTAGAAGCAGCAGACAGCCTGGCAGAATTGTGCCCCCCTTCTGACTACACTCATGATAATTGTAACATGTCCAACCATCGTTTACTGTTGCCCACTTCTTCCCAAGGGGAGCACTAGATAAGCTCAGTGGTAGTCTCATGCCTCTGGCTAATGACTAATTTGATCTGCGAACCTAGGCTTGATCTTTTGTAGTAGATACTCAGGATGGACGTGTGTGTGTTAGTCAGTTAGTCATGTCCGACTCTGCAATTCAGTGAACTGCAGCCTGCCAGGCTCCTCTGTCCATGGAATTCTCCAGGGAAGAATACTGGAGTGGGTTGCCATGCCCTTTTCCAGGGAATCTTCCCAGGGATCGAACCTGGGTCTCCTGCATTAGCAGGCAGACTCTTTACCATCTGAGCCACCAAGGATGGATGGGACCAGGTAATAAGGATGGGATCAAATCAGAGAAGCCAAGTTCATTTCAGATCCAAAGGACAAGCGTGGAATGGACAATGGAGGGGTGCAGTGTTCAAAGTTTAGAGGCAATACTGTATTGGGATGAAGCTGGGAATTGTAGGAATGGAGCTGGAGGTTGAGAGTTAGGTAATTGATAGATCCAAGAATTTTAAAGTAAAGAAATCTAGAATGTCCACCTTGTTCCATTCCTGGATTGCTCAGCTTGCTGAAAGATACAGGGCTGGGCTGTTTGGGGAGTGACGTCAAACATATTGCTGACTAAGACATCCCTTGTTTGTGGCCCTCTTCCAACAACTTTGCATCCATCCAAGGACAAAAGTGCCTTTGTGGGAGCTGTGGGATCCAGTGCTATAAACCAAGGAATCCAGAAGTCTTGCCCACCCATGCATCAGGTAATAGGCAACTGGACCTTGGTCCTGGCCCTAAACCCTGCAATGACCTGTCAGCTGGCTTCAGCCCCTCTTGGCTACAGACCAAGAAGCCCTGTAAAACACTGTCTTAGACAGTCATCCATGAACAAGAGAGCCATTGTGGAAGTCAAAGATTTCCAGTGCAGAAGTTCTAGCACACCACTGAAGCAAAAACGTGTGATGCACTGGAGTGGGTAAGAGGAACTTGTTCTGTATCACTCCATCCCAAGACAGCACTGCTTAGAGCCAAGAGAGATCTTTTCAATCTGTGATTTCTCCTGTGGGAGAAAATGAGAGTGTATGAATGAGCACCTTGCCCTCGCAGTTTTGTGGGCTGCTCAAAGAGGCTCATTTCTCTCTCATTCCATCCAGAGTACCAATTTGTGAGCGGCATGACTGGGCAGGTGCAGGGGAAGAGGGGAGGCACTGGGCTCTTGGAGGGCATCAAAGGGACACAGATCCTCCTTTGTCGCAGCCTCCATCAAGAAGCTTTCTCATGAGCTGCTGGGGACATCTTACAGCAGAGCCTCCCAAACAAAAGTCCAAAACCAGATGCGTCACACGTGAACTCTACCAAACATTTAAACGAGTTAACACATGATTTTCTCAAACTATTCCAAAAGCCAGGAGAGGAAGGAATGCTTCAAAACTCCTTTTATGTGGCTAATATCACCAGATATCAATACAGACAAAGACACCACCTCAAAAAAAAAAATTGTAGTTCAGTATCACTTGTGATCATAGACACACAAATTCTCAACAAAATAGTAGCAAACTGAATTCAACCATACATTAAAAGGATCATAAACCATGAAACATGATCTATTGGGCTGTATACCAGGCATGAAAGGATGGTTCAAATTCTTCAATCAGTGTGGTACACCACATTAACAAACTGAAGAATTAAGAACACTATGATCATTTCAATAGATACAGAAAAAGCTTTTGACAAAATTCAACATCTATTTATGATAAAAATTTTCAACAAAGTGGGCATAGAATATATCTCAACATAATAAAGGCCATATATATCAAACCCAGGGGTTCCCAGGTGGCGCCAGTGGTAAAGAACTCACCTGCCAGTGCAGGAGACATGAGAGACACAGGTTCGATCTCTGGGTCAGGAAGATCCCCTGGAGGAGAGCATGGCAACCCACTTCAGTAAACTTGTATGGAGAACCCCGTGGACAGAGGAGCCTGGTGGGCTGCAGTTTTGGGGGTTGCAAAGAGTTGGACATGACCGAAGTGACTTAGCACAGCACACATGTGAAAAACCCACAGCTAACATCATACTCAGAGGTGGAAAGCTGAAAGCATTTCTTCTAAGATCAGGAACAAGACAAGGATTCTACTTTGCCACTTTTATTCAGCATTGTATTAGAAGTCCTAGTTGCAGCAATCAGACTAGAAAAAGAAATGAGGAATCCATATTGGAAAGGAAGAAGTAAAATTGTCACTGTTTGCAGATGACATGATACTACACATAAAATATCCTAGAGATGCCATCACAAAGCTGTTAGAACTCATCAATGAATTCAGTAAAGTTGTAGGATACAAAATTAATATACAGAAATCTGTTGCATTTCTGTGGACTAATAACACTGTCAGAGAAATTAAGAGAAGAACCCCATTTACAATTGTCTCAATAAAATACCTAGGAATAAATCTAAATAAGGATTTAAATGGCCTATTCAAAAAACTATAAGACACTGGTAAAAGACGTTTAAGAGTACATAAATGGAAAGATCCCTCATGCTCCTGAATTGAAATAATATTGTTAAAATTGCCACACTATTCAAGGCAATCTACAGATTCACTGCAATCCCTAGCAAAATACCAATGTCATTTTTCACAGAATTAGAACAAATAATTCTAAAATTTGTATGGAAACATGAGAGGCCCTGAATAGCCAAATTATCCTTGAGGAAGAAAAACAAAGCTGGAGGTATTTCTGTCCTTGATTTCTAACTATACTGTGAAGCTACAGTAATCAAAATATTATGGTACTGTCACAAAACAAATTAATGGATGAGAATAGAGAGCCCAGAAATAGGCCCATGCCTATATGGTCAAATAATCTATGCCGAAGGAGGCAAGAATATACAATGAGGGAAAAGACAACCTCTTCAATAAAAGATGTTGTGAAAACTGGATAGCTACGTGAAAAAAATCAAACTGAAGTACTTTGTCACATCATAGAAAGATCCCCTGGAGGAGGAAATGGCAACCCGCTCCAGTATCCTTGCCTGAAAAACCCCACAGACAGAGGAGCATGGTGGGCTACTGTCCAAAGGATCACAGAGTCGGACACGACTGAGTGAGCACATGCACATACAAAAATAAACTAAAAATGGATTAAAGGCTTAAATGTCAGATCTGAAGCTGTAAAACTCTTAGAAGAAAATGCAGGCAATACACTCTGACATCAGTCTTAGCAATATATATGTATATGTATATATATATATTTTTTGGATATGTCTTTAGGCAAAGGAAACAAAAGCAAAAATGAACAAAATGGGACTATACCAAACTAAAAAGTTTTGCACAGAAAAACTGTTAACTAAATGAAAAGGCAACCTATGCAATGGGAGAAGATATTTGCAAATGATATATTCCATATCTATCTGAAATATATAAAGTCATACAACTCAACTTCAAAAAAGTCCAAATACCATTAAAAAAAATGGGCAGAATATGTGAATAAACATTTTCCAAAGACATGCAGATATCCGACAAACACGTGAAAAGGTGGATCAACATCCCTTATTACCAGGGAAATGCAAGTCAAAACCACAGTGAGATATTAGCTGTCAGAACTGCTATTATCAAAAAGATGACAAATAACAGCTTTTGGCAAAGATGTGGAGAAAAAGGAATCCTTGTGCACTGTTAGTGGAATATAAATCAGTGCAGCCACTATGTGAAACTGCATAGAGATTCCTCAGAAAATTAAAAATATAATTACACGATCCAGCAATTCCTCTCGGGTATTTATCCGCAGAAAATGAAAACAGTAATTTAAAAAGTTATACACACTTCTGTGTTCACTGCAACATTATTTACGTGGGTGAAGCAAAACTGCTCATTGATAGACAAATGGATAAAGAAGATTTATATATTTTATATCATTCAATTCAGTTGCTCAATCATGTCTGACTCTTTGCAACCCCATGGACTGCAGCACGCCAGGCTTCCCTGTCCATCACCAACTCCCGAAGTTTACTCAAACTCATGTCATTGAGCCGGTGATACCATCCGACCGTCTCATCCTCTGTCATCCCCTTCTCCTGCCTTCAATCTTTCCCAGCTTCAGGGTCTTTTCCAATGAATCAATTCTTTGCATCAGGTAGCCAAAGTATTGGAGTTTCAGTTTTAGCATCAGCCCTTCCAATGAATATTCAGGACTGATTTCTTTTAGGATGGACTGGTTGGATCTCCTTGCAGTCCAAGGGATCAATCTGTTGTTCCATGTCCAGTTCTAACTTGCTTCTTGACCTGCATACAGATTTCTCAGGAGGCAGGTCAGGTGGTCTGGTATTCCCATCTCTAAGAATTTTCCACGGTTTGTTGAAAATATATATATATATTATATATATATTACTCTGCCATAAAAATAATGAAATCTTTCCATTTGCTACAACTTGGTTGTACCTAGAGGGCATTATGCTACGTGAAATAAGTCAGACAGAAAGACAAATACCATATTTCACTCAAATGTAAAATTTACAAAGCAACACAGTGAACCAACAGAGCAAAACAATAAAGACATATGTGCAGAGAACAAACTGGTGACTGCCAGAGGGATGAGGGGTGTGGGTGAGGGGTGAAGGAGATTAAGAGGTACAAACTTCCAGCTGTAGAATAAACCATGAGGATATAATATACAACATAGAGAATATAGTCAACAATATTGTAGTTACTCTGCATGGTGACAGACGGTAGCTAGACTTACCATGTGTTCTTGGTTGCTCAGTCGTGTCTGACTCTTTGTGACCCCGTGGACTGTAGCCCGCCAGGCCCCTCTGTCCATGGGGATTCTGCAAGCAAGAATACCAGAGTGGGCTGCTATGCCCTCCGCCAGGGGATCTTCCCAACCCAGGGATCAAACCCAGGTCTCTGCATTGCAGGCAGATTCTTTACAAGCTGAGCCACCAGGGAAGCCCAAGAATACTGGAGTGGGTTGCCTATCCCTTCTCCAATGGATCTTCGCGACCCAGGAATCAAACCAGGGTCTTCTGCACTGCAGGCAGATTCTTTACCAGTGAGCTACCAGGGAAGCACTAAGAATTCTAAAGCGAGTTGCCATGTCCTCCTCAAGGGGATCTTCTGAACCCAGGGATTGAACCCAGGTCTTCTGCATTGCAGATGGATTCTTTACTGTCTGAGCCATCAGGGAAGCCCGTGAAAGATTTATCATGATGATTATTTAAATACCAAACCACTATGTTACATACTTGAAACTAACATAATATGGGTATGTAAATTATATTTCAATAAAATTATGTATGTCAGTTATAGTTCAGTAAGAAAATAAAGTACAGAACATATTGTTAAAGGTAAGTATGAGTCAAATTTATAATACTCGTACTGTAATATGGTGGTGTGTTAACAAGTTAAGTCTGGAGTAAAGGTTAAAGGACAAGAGTATTAAAAAAAACCACAGTTACCTTAATTTGTTAACAAATATAAACTATAAAAATAGATACTTGTGACATCAAAACCAAAAAAGGGGAGGAGTAGAAGGGTGGAGCTGGAGTTGCTGTCAGCATAAAATGGGTTGTTTTAGTTATAAGATGTTTTATGTAAACCTTTTATGTAAACATGGTAACAATGAAAGCAAAAACCTTTAGTAAATTCACAAAAAAATAGAGAGGAATCAGAGTATACCACTATGGAAAATCACCAATTCACAAAAGTAGGTAGAAAGAAAGGGAAAAAGGAATAATGGAACTACAAAACAAGCAGAAAGTAATTAATAAGATGGCATTAGTATGTTGTTAACTAATAATGACCTACTTTATAGCACAGGAAACTCTACTTAATACTGTGTAATAGCCTACATGGAAAAGAGTCTAAAAAAGAGTATATATATATATGTTTGTATATTCACTTTGCTGTGCACCTGAAACATACAACATTGTAAACCAACTATACTCCAATAAAAAAAAAAAAAACAATAAAAATGATTACTCTAAATGTAAATGGATTGAATTCAGCAATTAAAAGGCACTGCGTGACTGAATATATTAAATTGAAAAACAGGACTCAACCATGTGCTGCCTACAAGAGACTCACTTCTGCCTTAAGTACACACATAGGCTCAAAGTGAAGAAATGGGAAAAAAATACTTCATTCAAGTGGAAAACAAAAGAGAGCAGGGGTATACTATAGTTCTATTAAACAAAACATACTTTAAAGCAAAAGCAGTAACAAAGAAGCACAGGCTTATTCACAGCCACACAGCTCTGTCTCAGTTGAGGACCTCAGTGAGATAATTTACATGAACAAAGGGAAGGATAGCAGCAGAATGCAGCCTCAGTCAATTCAACTTTCTTCTTCTGAATATGAAGAATATCTCATGGAAATACTCCTGTCTGTCATACGTCAGCCATGGGAAAGCTAAGAGTACTCCAAACTCTTCTTTGATCTAAGAATGGTGTATAGAAATAGCTGCCACTTGCAGGCTGGCATTTTACCACATGTGGATGACACAGCTTAATCTACCTTTGGGACTAGGAGAGTTTCCCAGCTTCACTTGGAGCTTGACTTACCTTGTTGGCATCTGTTGCCCTTTCTGTTGTGCGTTTTCCATTCTGCTAGATTGCCTTTCACTGATTGAAAAGATGGCCACTCAGCACTTAGGCCTGTGCAGCATGTAAGTTTTAGTACTAACTGGGAGTTCCATTTGTGTTTTTGCCCAAGTTCTGCACTTAACATTTGTCTTTGTGTTAGGAAGCATGGAATTTTGAGTTCCTCTGAGGCATGAAATAAGATATTATCATTAATAACCAGCTTTCCCATCCTTGCTTTGCTGTCAGAAGAGAACTGGATAATATAACCTATGATTTATTTGGACTGGCCCCCTTAAGAACTGACAGAGTGATGATTTGATTCCAATAATGCTTTATTCTTACTCTCCTTTGTTAGTCACTAGTTCTAAACTTATTACAAGAGTATAAAACAGTACACGTCACCTAAAATTTCACTGGAGTTACCTTTGTCACTATAAAACTTTGTAAGCCTTTCAGAGTCTTTCTCAAAGTATTATTAGTGGATTGTAAAGTCTAGACAATTTACAGGCTTACTTTTTGACTGACTGACTGAATTGCCCTTACAGGTGTTTCAAAGGGACCTTGCAGCTGGTTGTACAGTGATGAATGTGTTGGTTAATTCATTCAACATAGGTTTATGGGGTGTTTACTCTCTGTTATGCTCTGTTGTAGGTGTTGGTAATAGTGCACTGAATAAAACAGAAACCTGTCCTCATTTAGTGATGGAAGATGGACAAAAAGCAGAGGAAATTAAGTAGTTGTTTTGGTTATTTGAGCATGAGAAGAGCTCATGAAAAGGAGAAAAATGAATTGGGGCAGGAGCTGTAAGCCACTGGTTTGATGGAGACAATTAGGGAAAGTATTTCAGTTTTAAATATTGTTGTCTGGAAAGGCCCCACCAAGAAAGCAACATTAGAACCAAAGCTTGAAGGAGAGAAAGGAGTGAGCCATGGAGGGAAGAGGTGTACCAGGCAGAGGGAGCAGTGGGGACAGAGGGGTCCTGAGGTGGGAAGCGGCTGTTAGGTTCCAAGCCAAGCTGATGGAAACAGCACACAGATGCAGTGCTTCCTGCATGCCTGACACTGTTCTAAAGGCTTTACATCCATTATCTTAGTCATCCATATTTCCCCAGCCCTGATTTATAGGTGAAGAAATTAAGGCACCAACAGCTTAGACAGCTTGCCCGAGATTACTCAGCTAGAAAGTGGTGGAACCAGGCAGTCTGGCTCCAGAGTCTGTATGCTCAACCACGCTGCTCTGCTGCCTGGTTTTTAATCCTTTGGAGATGGAGATGACACTGCCCATTACACTGCAGTGTGCCACTTTGCATTCAGGAGGAAGTATTTTCTTGATCTTAATATTGGCATTAGTTGTGCTTGTCTTGAGCCCCTGGTTTATTTCAGTCTAATGAATCTGTGATCTGTGATGCTCACTGATCATGATTCTATACTGGCCATTGAATACTTAACCACTCATATTTCTCTTTCTTTCTTCATGTTGTTATATTTTGTCTATCACTGTAAACTACCTTATATCCTTTTAGTTATAGGGGATGATGAATGACTAGAAGTACATTTTAAAAGAAGACTCAGAATCCTTAGTCTGGAACTAGGAGGCAAGGAGCCCTGGCTCTGGGAAAAACTACCCACCAGCTTGCCCTTGCACAACTATGATTCCCGTTTCTCCATTCTCCTGGCTATGGCCCTTCTCCCATTGCTCATACTTGGGATTCCCACAGGAGCTGACAGAGGGTGAAGAAGCAGACTTCTCTTTGAAATTTCAGCCCTGACTACTGCAGTCTATGTGGCAGTTAGGAACATGGATTGATGAGATCAGGCAAACAATTCATACCCTGACCACCGCCCACCTGGAGTCTGAGACTTCACATCTTCATCTCAAAAATGAAGATGAAAATAGTGCTTACTTCCTAGAGTCATGGGGATTAAGTAGGATAATATTCACATACAAAGTGCACAGCACAAAGTTGATGCATATAAACACTATGGAAATCTTAGCTGTTATTTTCACTAGTTACTCTTTAAGTAACAACAAACAAAACAAACCTCTGTCTTTAAACAAAATCCCTCTGAGCCTGGTTGAAATCTGGCTCTCCGCCTTATCCCAACTAATACCCTGTGGGACCCTTCTGTGATACTGATTCCTTACATCTTGGCTCTCAAAATGGAAATGGCCTATTGGAAACAGAATACAACAAATATGAATAAAACCAAGGAGCATAGCCAAATTCCAACTTCCTAAAAGCCTCAGTCATGCTAAAGATAGGGCTTTGCAGAAATGCCACGAGAGAGGGCACAAGTACCTCTGCTTTATCAGTTCCCCTACCCCAACCCCTTCCAATTGCTCAAGAATAGTCTAGGTTATCTAGACTTCTTACAAAATTGGCATTGACTTTTTTATCTTTTTTTAAAAATTTATTCTTAATTGAAGGATAACTGCTTTACAATATTGTGTTGGTTTCTGCTGTACAACAGCATGATCAACTGTAGGTATACATATATCCCCTTCCTCTTGAATCTCACTCCCACTCCCACCCCCATTCCACCTGTCCAGGTCGTCACAGAGCACTGAACTGAGCTCCCTGTGTTATACAGCTGCTTCCCACTAGTTATCTGTTTTACACAAGGTAGTGTATATATGTCAGGAATTGCCCTTTTCAGGATCACTTCAAGTTCTATAAGAAGAAAATAAGCCTGCAAAAGAAGCTTACTGAATTCAATTAGATTTTAATTAGAAATGAAAGAAAGGCTTTTTCAGAAAGCTGGGCTTCCCTGGTGGCTCAGAGGTTAAAGCGTCTGCCTCTGATGCGGGAGATCCGGGTTCGATCCCTGGGTCGGGAAGATCCCCTGGAGAAGGAAATGGCAATCCACTCCAGTATTCTTGCCTGGAGAATCCCATGGGCGGAGAAGCCTAGTAGGTTACAGTCCACGGGGTCGCAAAGAGTCGGACACGACTGAGCGACTTCACCTCACCTCACATGTTTAATACTTTTTTTTTTTTAATCCTGTCAGAATGTTGAACCCTGACTTGGAGTGGAGTGGCTTGGTACTGGGGTAAAACCATGTGCATTAAACTTGACTCTCGACTCTGCATTTGGAGGCTCCCCAGGTGGCACTAGAAAGAACCCACCTACCAATGTAGAAAACATAGAGATGCTGGTTCCATGGCTGGGTTGGGTAAATCCCCAGGAGGAGGAAATGGCAACCCACTCCAGTATTCTTGCCTAGAAAATCCCCATGGACAGAGGAGCCTGGCCAGCTACAGTCCAAAGGGTGATGAAGAGTCAGACAACTGAAACGACTGAACACGCAGGGATTTATATTCATGAGTGGTGTTGCTGGGACTTAAAGTTAGTTAAGAAAGTTCCATCAAGGCCACGGGGTCCTCATCTATACAATGGGAATAACACCTAACTCACAAGCCTATTGAGAGGATTAAGAGACATGGATCTAGGAAAGCTAGATCCATGAAAGTAACAGACTTTCAGTGATGTTAATCTGATTTTTCTGACGTTTTTCTTCAATTATTTTACTTTCTGCCACATCATTAAGACTGCTTAATTTTTCAGGATTTTTGCAACCAGTTTATGGATTATCAAAGTCCTTTGCTAGTAAGTCTGTCTCTGCTGGCTATCAGCCTGTCAATTACGAGTAATAGATAATTTGACATTAATATTGCTGAATGCCTTAGTACAATGATTTTATGAAAAAGAAGAAACTGTAGCTTAAAGGGAGCTTTATTTATTTATCTATGGACAAATTTTGTAAGTTGACAGTTTCCCCATTTTTAAGGTTTTTTATTTTTCTATTTTGTGCCATTACCACAAAAATGTGAAAGTTGGAATAAAATCACTCATAATTTTATTGCCCAGAAATAACCAATATTAACTTTTAATTTTTTTTCTTTTTATCATAGTTATTTATATGACTTTTTCCACCTAAAAGTCTATAATAAGTACTGTACCATATTGCTAACATTTAAATTACATTCATAATGATTGTTCTGTGACCTACATAATCATTCTCCTAATTTAGATATTATGATTCTCCAAAGTGTCTCAGCAGGAAATGTTCTGGGTGTAAGCCTTTGTCTGCATTCCTGATTAGTGCCTGAGGATACATTTCTAGAAGTAAAATTATTGGAGCAATATCAGGTCAATATTTATTCTGTGTTATGACCAACCTAGATAGCATGTTCAAAAGTAGAGATACTACTTTGCCGACTAAGGTCCGTCTAGTCAAGGCTATGGTTTTTCTAGTAGTCGTGTATGGATGTGAGAGTTAGACTGTGAAAAAGGCTAAGTGCCGAAGAATTGATTCTTTTGAACTGTAGTGTTGGAGAAGACTCTTGAGAGTCCCTTGGACTGCAAGGAGACCCAACCAGTCCATTCTGAAGGAGATCAGCCCTGGGATTTCTTTGCAAGGAATGATGCTAAAGCTGAAACTCCAATACTCTGGCCACCTCATGCGAAGAGTTGACTCATTGGAAAAGACACTGATGCTGGGAGGCATTGGGGGCAGGAGGAGAAGGGGACGACAGAGGATGAGATGGCTGGATGGCATCACTGACTCGATGGAGGTGAGTCTGAGTGAACTCCGGGAGTTGGTGATGGACAGGGAGGCCTGGCATGCTGCGATTCATGGGGTTGCAAAGAGTCGGACACGACTGAGTGACTGAACTGAACTGAACATGTACTCTAAACTTAAACCTAGTCACTTAAAACAACAGCAGTCATTCATTTGCTTGCAATTTTGCAATTTGGGGAAATTTTTTCTTTGCTCTTCATGTTAACTGGCAGAAGTGCCTTGGCTGGGGCTGGAGGATCCACTTCCTAGGTGACTTTAACATGCCTGACAAATTGGTGCTGATTGTTGGCTGGGGACTAAGATCCCCTCCAATGTGGGCTTCTCCACTGGCGTCTGAGGGAAAGGAGATGGAAACTGCCAGTCCTCTTGAAGGCTAGGCCTGAAACTGGCAGATTGGCTCTTCCAGCATGCTCTGTTGATCAAAGCAGTCACAGGTCAGATTCCAGAGGTGGATGAAGTAGACCACATCATTTTCTATGGGAAGAAACAGGGAATTTATGGCCATATTTATGCTATCATAGACAAAGAGCATATTGTTGAGGGTCTTTATACGTAGTTCCCCAAATCACTTTCCAGAAAGGTGCTGATATGCAGTTCTAACAGTTCTGCATGAGAATGTACATTTACCAATATTAAAAATTTAAAAATATCTATTTAGCATATAAGATGTGAGGTATCATTGTTTTACTTTGAATATACTTCATTATTAGTGAGCTTCCATATGTTTGATAAAAATTTTATATTTCTTCCTTTGTGAACTCTCTGCTCTTTTGGGAGGGTATTTGTTTATTTGTTAAACAAACTTGTAGAATCACATGAGTTTATATATTACTGACATTAAGGATGGGTCATACTTGTAAATATTCCTTTCATTTCTCTCAATTAAAAATGAAAAAGCTTTCCCTGTTATTTGAGAGAAATTAGACGAAATTATTTTCTATTTACATGATTTTCATAAGAGTCTGGCAGTCAAATGTTGGTCTCAAAATACTGTTATATGTTATAATAAAATATTTTGAATAAATGTCAGTTTTACTCACCTAACATGTCAAGACGGAGGAGCCTGGTAGGCTGCAGTCCATGGAGTCTCTGAGTCAGACACAACTGAGCGACTTTCACTTTTCACTTTCATGCATTGGAGAAGGAAATGGCAACCCACTCCAGTGTTCTTGCCTGGAGAATCCCAGGGATGGCGGAGCCCAGTGGGCTGCCGTCTGTGGGGTCGCACAGAGTTGGACACGACTGAAGTGACTTAGCAGCAGCAGCAGCAACATGTCAAGAGAAACCCATAAATTAATCTGATTTATCTTCAATTTTGAGGAACTGAACTAAAAAATAAATAACTTTACTGGAACTGAAATGGAGGAACAAAATTATGTCACCATAATTTTCCCCTTATCCCTTTAGCCGCCTGGTATGCAAGCCCCTTAACCTCTCTGAAATCTCAGTTTTCTTAACTGTAAAATGTAGAGAATAGCAGGTATGCTGTGAGGCTTAGAGAAGATGTTTTTAAAGGGCCTAACACTGGCAGGGCCTAGCATGTGGTGGGCAACATTATTGTTTGCCTCTTATGTTCTGCTGTGTGAATCAAGAAAGACCTTACTGCTTGAATCTCAGTAAGTTCTCTGAATGGCCTCCCAGGTCGGGATTTGGGTTGCATGAATACCATTATTCAGCTTGCCTCTGTCCTTTAGTGCTGGGTAGGTGTTACTGCATAGAGCATTGCAATTTGGGGCAAATCAGGGGCTTTGTTCCAAATAGCACATCACTATTGTCAGGCCACAGCTGGAGAAAATTTCTGTGGGGTCATATGATATACTCCTTGAGAATGACTCTTGGGGGAGCTTCTCAGAGCAATCTGGTGTCAGTTTAACATTCTGAGAGTTCCATGCTAAAAGCATTATGGCTAATATCTTTTACTTGTATGGCACTGGGTAGTTTCCACAGTACTTTCATGTGTTTCGTCTCCTTTGATCTTTATAGCCATCCTGGGAAGCTTGAAAGTCCAGGAATACTATTTCCTTAATGAGTAAGAAAGTCAAGACTTGGAGAGGTTATGACTTGCCCAAAATTACAAAAGCTAGTAAGTGCCAGACCCAGAGGGTTCCTACAGACCTCATCCAGAAATTTTCTATTGGATCCTCTGCTGCCTAACTCCTCACCACTAGGATGAGGAGATACATAGGACTGATTTTTTTTTCTGTCTTCCATTAAAATGGGTGGGCAAGTGTTGCAGTCATTGTGGACTCTGGAGTCATTATTTACATTTGGATCCTCGCTCCATCTCTTGTTAGTTGTGTGCCCTTGAGGAAATTATTTCACTTCTCTGTACCTTTTTTTTTCACTCCTCTTTCACTTTCATCAAGAGGCTCTTTAGTTCTTCTTCGCTTTCTGCCAGAAGGGTGGTGTCATCCGTGATGAAAGAGGAGAGTGAAAAAGTTGGCTTAAAATTCATCATTCAAAAAATGAAGATCATGGCATCCAGTCCCATTATTTCATGGCAAATAGATGGGAAAACAATGGAAACAGTGACAGACTTTATTTTCTTGGGCTCCAAGATCACTGCAGATGATGACTGCAGCCATGAGATTAAAAGATGCTTGCTCCTTGGAAGAAAAGCTATGACAAACCCAGACAGCATATTAAAAAGCAGAGACATTGCTTAGCCACTGAAGGTCTGTCTACTCAAAGCTATGATTTTTCCAGTAGTCATGTATGGATGTGAAATTTGCTCAGTTGTGTCCGACTCTTTGTGACCCCATGGACTATATAGTTCATGGAATTCTCCAGGCCAGAATACTGGAATGGGTAGCCTTTCTCTTCTCCAGGGGATCTTCCCAACTCAGGGATCGAACCCAGGTCTCTTTCTTTGCAGGCAAATTCTTTACCAGCTGAGCCACAGATGTGAGAATTGGACTATAAAGAATGCTGAGCACCAAAGAATTGATGCTTTTGAACTGTGATGTTGGAGGAGACTTGAGAGTCCCTTGGACTTCAAGGAGATCAAACCAGTCCATCCTGAAGGAAATCAGTCCTGAATATTCATTGGAAGGACTGATGGTGAAGCTGAAGCTTCAATACTTCGGCCACTGATGCAAAGAACTGACTCATTTGAAAAGACCCTGATGCTGGGAAAAATTGAATGCAGGAGGAGAAGGGGACCACAGAGGATGAGATGGTTGGATGGCATCACCAACTCAAAGGACATGGATTTGGGTGGACTCCAGGAGTCTGTGATAGACAGGGAGGCCTGGTGTGCTGCATTCCATGGGGTTGCAAAGAGTTGAACACAACTGAGCAACTGAACTGACTGTACCTTAGTTTCTTCAAACATAGAATGAGAATGCCAGTGTCTAACTTATAGGACTGTTGGGGGTTTAAATGAGACTGTGAGAAACACTAGTACAATGTCTGGCATCTAAGTAAATATTAATTAAAACCCCTGTTCTTACTGGATGTGATCTGAGAAATCGAAAGCTTACTTCCTTTCAAACTGTCTGCACTGCAGGCCTTTTGATGAACCTTGGACTTCAGGCATTGGTTTCAGGAGGCCTCTGCAGTAAGAGAACAATTTTCTGTGGCAGAGGCGGCTTTCCACACCACACTGCACTAAGCATCCTCCACCACGTTATCACAATTTATCAGACTGGCTCTGAGGAAATGGAGCACAGGACAGGTAAGTATTGATTGTTTAAAAAAAAAAAAGCACCCATCAACCACTTTTAACATTTTGGTGTATTCCTTGCTTGACAGTCAATCCTAAAGGAAATCAGTCCTGAAAATGTATTGGAAGGACTGATGCTGAAGCTGAAACTCCAACATTTTGGCCACCTGATGCAAAGAACTGACTCATTGGAAAAGACCCTCATGCTGGGAAAGATTGAAGGCGGGAGGAGAAGGGGATGACAGTGGATAAGATGCTTGGATGGCATCTCTAATGCGATGGACATGAGTTTGAGTAGGCTCGGGGAGTTGGTGATGGGCAGGGAAGCCTGGTGTGCTACAATCCATGGGGTCAGAAAGAGTCAGACACAACTGAGCAACTGAACTGACTTGCTGCCTTACATAACCTTTGAAAAAGCAGAATTGAAGGAAAGTAGAATATGCTGGAGAATTCCATGGACAGAGGAGCCTGGTGAGCTATAGTCCATGGGGTTGCAAAGAGTTGGACACAACTGAAGTGACTTAGCACACGCAAAATATGCTACCCCCAAATATGCCATTTTGATGTGTTTATTACTTTGAATTAAAGTTACCAAAGAAACATTTGGTGCAAAAACACTCTGACCTTCCTTTGTACCCCTGAAAGCAAGAAATCTCCCATGTGAAAGGGACCCTCCCTGTACCAGGAAGCTAGAAGGCCTCCTTATCACCAGAGACAGGGAGAGAATTCAGGGCTAAGAAGGACATGTAATCAAGCCTTGTTACTTCTTTACTAATTTACTACTGGTTTCTTGTCGGGCAGGTATGAAAGCTGCCTGCTTTGGTCACTTCTTTGAGTCATATTTTTTATTGGGCTCTTGTACTTACAGAATTAAATTTGTTTTTCTCCTGTTAATCTGTCTTACATCAATTTAGTTCATCATTCTACTGGAGTAGCATGACCACACTTTCAGATAGGCATTAACTGTACAAATGAAGAATTGGAGACCTGAGATTAAAAACTTGGTTAAAGCCATACAGCCAGTAAGCGGAGTCTCTGGGTCTCATACCTAGGTCCCTTTGGCTCTCAGTCTAGTGTACTCTCAGCTATAATTTACAGTTCTACTGTATATTAGGAGCAGGTTTCAGGTTTTGAGGCCTTATCCCTGCCTCAGGGCCTTTGCACTTTCTTTCTGCAGTGCTCATCTTGTGATTATCCACTTGGTTCACTCCCTCACCTCCTTCAGTTCTCACAATGATGCTGCTTTCTTTGTGAATTCTTCCTCGATAATTTCAAATATCAATTACTCACCCCAACCCACCATATACACTCAAAACTTTCCTTGTGGAGCATGGGTTCTAGCGTGCACAGACTTCAGTAGTTGTGGCATATGGGCTTAGTTGCCCCGTGGCATGTGACATCTTCCCAGGCCAGAGATCAAACCTGTGTCCCCTGCATTGGCACGTGGATTCTTAACCACTGTACCACGAGGGAAGCCCTCTTTGCCTTTTAATTTGCTTTATTTCCTCAAAGCACTAGCCTCTGATAATATTATATATTTACTTATTAACACTCACATGTAAGCTCTACAAGGACAGAAATAAAAATTACTCTGTGTCCTGCTGTATTCTAGACCTAGAGCAATGGCTAGGCTGTATCCTAGACCTAGGCATCTAGAAGACAATCTATACATATTTGTAAAATGTGTACAAATGAAAAATAAATCCATGCAATTTCAAGTTTGAATTTATAGCAATACAATTGACTTCTATGGCAGCAGTCTGAATGGCCTGATTTCTAACTTCAAATTCTTCATTCATTCATTCACCCATTCACTCTGCTTTGATGTTTCTCATATACCTTATCACCACCTAAAATTTTATCAAATATTTATTGTCTCCTTCCTTAATTTTACTGTAAAGTCCAAGAAGGAAGGGATTTTTGCCTGCCTTGCAAACTGCTATCTGATGGTGGTGGTTTAGTTGCTAAGTTGTGTCCAACTCTTGCGAGCCCATGGACTGAAACCAGCAGGTTCTTCTGCCCATGGGACTCCAGGCAAGAATACTACTAGAGCAGGTTGCCACTTCCTTCTCCAGGGAGGTTTCCTCACTTAGGCATCGAATATTAATCTCCTGGATTTCAGGAGGATTCTTTATTGATGAGTCACCTGGGAAGCCCAAAGTACTATATCGCCATGTAGAAAACAGTATCTGGCACTTTACAGGTGTTCAAGAAGTATCTCTTATATGAATTAATAAGTGTGTTTATTTAGGAAACATTTGTTGAGCTCCTGCTATATTCCTGGCACAATCTGTCTTTAGTCTCATGAGGGAGAAAGACAAGTCAATAAGGAACTGACAACACAGGTAAGGTTTACTGTAGAAGAAAGTAATTCAGTGAGACCCCTAAATGACTGTGACAAGTCACAGAGAACTTCTCAGGTAGGATTTATCCTGAGCCAAGCTTGAAGGGTGACAGCATATGCAAAGGCACTGGGCCAAGCGAGGATATGGCAAAGTGTTGGAAGTAAAATATTATGATATAAGACTGGGAGACAGAGTTGGAGAAGGGACCAGAGAGGGCTGGAGAGCCTAGGAACTTGTGTGACATGCTGGGGTGATGGACTTTATTCCGAGGTCAGTGGAAGATTTTAAGCAGGAATTTGACATGAGCTGATTCTCTTTATTATCTCACTGTAAGATCAAGAAGAAGGATAAGGCAGCAAAAATCAATCCTCACATCAGATCCACAAAGTCAGCAAATTGTAGGTTTGGTAAGACAATTGAGCTCCAGTTTGTCACGCACAGGCATGAGATGGAACTGCACAGCCCAGTTAGCTTCCTGCCTGGCTGGTGGAGAAACCGGGTATAGGGTCAGCCTTCTGGGAGTGGGAGGTTGGGGTGTCCCATGGCTCCATGAAGATGGTCTAATTCCAGTACAACTCCTGGTGACAGTTTATGGGTATTTTTGAAATGCCTGCCAGGAGATTTCTCACTAGTGTGAAACCCAGAATTAAATAAAATTCTAAAAGTCTAAGTATCTTGATAAGCTAGTTATTCATACTCTAACTTTAGAGAGTAATAGGAAGGTAAAAACTCTCCTTTCCTCACTTTCATCATGTATACAATTTTGAATAATATATACAAATATTACACTTAATACTTGGAGGAGAATATTTTAAACAATAAGGTGGGTAAGCAGAAAATTAAAGTGATAATATGAATTAACTTTAACTGAATCTCCGGTTTCTTTAGACCCTATGTCAATCTGTGTCAGCAAAGCCAACTTCTACTGGCATTTAATAGGGAGATTAATAATAGTGGGCCTGTGAATGTATTTTAGATAAAGGGATCGGTGCCTCTGAGGGAAAACCCCCAGCATAGAGGGAGAAAAAGCTTGGTGAGGAGAGAGCATCTGTTTATATAGATCACCTGTAGTTGGCTCTATATATGAAAAGTATGATATTAACTATGTACTTAGAGTAACAGTAATCAAGGCTGGGTGATATATTAAACAGACCCATACAAATCTGTTCAACTGCTTTATTTTTCAATTGAGGTCAAATTACTATAACATAAAATTAACCATTTTAAAGTGACATTTAGTGCATTCACAATGTTGTGCAACCACTATCTCTAGGTCCAAAACATTTTTGCCACCTTCAGAGAAAATCTTGCACCTGTTAAGCAGTTCCTCCCAATTTCCCCCTCTCCCCTGCTCCTGGGTCTGCATTCCCTCTCTAGGAATATACCTTTCTAGGATATTTCATATAAATGGAATCACACAATATGTGACCTCTTGTGTCTGCCTTCTTCATTTATAAAATGTTTAGAGGTTCATTCACCTTGTAGCATATATCAGTGCTTCATTTTTTTTATGTCTAAATAATATTCCTTATTTTGTCTGTCCATTCGTTAATCGATGGACATTTGGACTGTTTCCACCTTTTGGCTATTGTGAATAGTTCTTTTGTGAATACGTGTGTACCTGTATTTGTTTGAGTACATGTTTTCAACTCTTTTTAGTATATACTGCCAATTTATTTTTGGCAAAGAGTCAAAGTAATTCAATGGAAGAAAGAGTCTTTTCAATGAACTGTGCTGGAGTAATTGGGCATCCATAGGCAAAATAAACCATCACCTATCCCCGACACCTTGAAAGTGAAAGTCACTCCGTCATGTCTGACTCTTTGTGACTCCATGGACTGTATAGTCCCTGGAATTCTCCAAGCCAGAATACTGGAGTGGGTAGCCTTTCCCTTCTCCAGAGGGTCTTCCCAACCCAGGGATCAAACTCAGGTCTCCCACATTGCAGGCAGATTCTTTACCAGTTGAGCCACAAGGGAAGCCCATAATTCAAAGTGAATCATAGATATAAATGTCAAATGTAAAACTATAAACAGTTTTAAAAGCATAGAAAATCTTTTAGATGTAGGGTTAAGAGAACTGTTCTTAGAAATGACATGAAAAGCACTGTTCATATAAGCAAAAACTGATAAATTGGACAGCATCAAAATTAAAAGCTTTTGTGTAGTAAGCACTGTTTATAGAATCCAAGACATGGAAGCAACCTAAGTGTCCATCGATGGATGGATGGCTAAAGAAGATGTGGTACATATATATAATGGAATATTACTCAGCTATAAGAAAGAATGAAATATTGCCATTGGCAGCAACAGAGATGGACCTAGAGATTATCATACTAAGTAAGTCAAACAGAAAAACACAAATATGATTTCACTTACATGTGGAATCTAAAAAAATGATGCAAATGAACTTATTTACAAAATATAGACTCACAGACTGAAAACAAACTTATGGTTACCTAAGGGGGAAATGGGAGAGGGATAAATTAGGAGTTTTGGATTAACAGATAGACACACATATATATATATAGAATAGTTAAATAACAGGGACCTACTGTATAGCACAGGGAACTATATTCAATATCTTATAATAATCTATAATAGAAAATCTGAAAAATAATATGTATATTTTTCATATATATATATGAAACTGAATCACTTTGCTGTATACTTGAAACTAACACAATGTTGGAAACAACTATATATTTCAATAAAAAAATAAATATAAACAAAACAAAAATTTTGTGCTGCAAAAGACACTGGTAAGGGCATGAAAGCAGGCTGAAGGAAAACATTTTGAAATCACATGATTGACAAAGGTTTTGTGTCTAGAATATACAAAAAGTTCTCACACTCAACAATTAAAAAAAAACAAACTTCAAACAATCCAATTAGAAAATGGGCAAAACACTAAGATATTTCATGAAAAAGAGGATACTGATAGAAAATAAGCTTATGAATATGTTTAATATCATTAGCTGCTAAGAAAATGCAAATTAAAACTGCAAAATATCACTACCTACATATAAGATAAGCTAAATATAGTGATAATGCCAAGTGCTAGAGAGAAAGCCAAGAAACTGGATTCCTCATATGTCAGCGGTGGGAAGGGCATAGCTGCTCTGGAAAGATAATTTGGCAGTTTTTTGTAAAATTAAGCATGCAGTTACCATAATGATGCAGCAATTGCACTCTTGGGCATTTATCCCAGATTTAAAAAAAAGCTTATGTTCATGCAAACTTCTATACATGAATGTTTATAGGGGCTTTATTTGTAATAACACCAAATGGGAAACAGTCAATAGTCTGGTACATTCGTACCATGGAATCCTGTTGTATGTGTGTTAGTTGCTCAGTCATGTCCAACTTTGTGAACCATGGACTGTAGCCCATCAGGCTCCACTGTCCGTGGAATTCTCCAGGCAAGAATGCTGTAGCAGGTAGCAATTCCCTTCTCCAGGGGATCTTCCTGACCCAGAGAGCTAACCTGGGTCTCCTGTATTGCAGGCGGATTCTTTACCGTCTGAGCCATCAGGAAGCCCACTGTAGAATACTATTCAGCAATAAAAAGTAATGAACAATTGATGCATACCACCACCTGGATGGCTCTTGAGGGCATTGTGCTCAGTAAAAAAAAAGTCAGTATCAAGAGGTTTTATACTTTAAAACCTTTAAATATTTTATGTATACTTTATAATTCCATTTATATAACATTTTCAAAATGATAAAACTACAGTTGGAAAACAGATTAGTGGCTACCAAGAGGCAGGGATGGGGCTTCCCTGGTGGCTCAGAGGTTAAAGTGTCTGCCTCCAATGCGGGAGACCCGGGTTCGATCCCTGGGTCGGGAAGATCCCCTGGAGAAGGAAATGGCAATCCACTCCAGTATTCTTGCCTGGAGAATCCCATGGACGGAGAAGCCTAGTAGGTTACAGTCCACGGGGTCGCAAAGAGTCGGACAGGACTGAGCGACTTCACCTTCACCTTCAAGAGGCAGGGATAGATGTTGGGAGGGGAAATGAATATAAACTGAGTATGAGAGGGATCCTTTGTGATGATGGAACAGTTCTGTGTCTTAATTTGGGCTATATAACTGTACATACATGGGATTGCATATGCTTATATTACGTAGAAACACACACACAAATGTGTGCATGTGAAAACTGATGAACATCGAACATGGTCTGTAGTCTAGTTAAATATATTGTACCAATGTCAGTTTCCTGTTTTGATACTGTATTTAAGATGTCACCATTGGGGGAAGCTAGCTGAAGGGTATTATAAATGTTTTAAAATAAAAAGTTAAAAAAAAGCCCTAGGTAGTGACTAAAAATGCTTATCAAATTTTCAGAAGTATCTGTATTTTATTAACAACTTGAATTAAGGCAATAATCATTTTGAACATAACAGAAGTGTGATTTTTAGGACTTGCTGAACATTCTAGGTGAGTTAGAGGGAGTCCTCGCCTGCTCGGTGCCTACAGGCAGTGAGGAAGATGGTTCAGTGAATGGCACATTGTCTACTGGGAGGTGGGCATGTAAACGGCCATCTGTAATCTGAGTCAAATCAATTGAATAGTTATAAGCCAAGTGTGGCAGGAATTGAGAGGAAGGAAATTTTAAAGTGGCCTAAGAAACCAAGGGAAATTTATTTGAGGAGGTGATTTCTGAAGTGAACCTTGAAGGATGGATCTGATTCTGAAGGTAGAGAAGAGAGTTAGGAAGTTTTTAAAATGTATTTCCTAGATTTTTTTTTTGGTTAGTATTTTCTTATTCAAACTTCTACTTTTTTTCCACACTTACTCTTTCATGCCTTTAGCCTATGAAGCTAGATATGTTTTATACGCGGTAAAAATTCACCATGGGGACTAGCTTGAAATGTGCTTTTTTTTTTTTTTTAAGTTCAAAGAGCATTTAGAGTCACTTTGTAGATCTTTAAAGAGAAATACTTTGAGAGAGAACTTTGAGTCCTGGGTTCTGTTGCCATTTGCCTAGAGGTAGCAACCTGCAGCCATGTGGCTGGGAACCCTGCCAAAATAAAAGAGTATTTCTTCCACCCTCTTAGTTTCCTTTTCTTTTTTAAATCAGGAAGAACTTGAGAAATAAATCAAAATTGAAAACCAAGTACTGCAGACAGTAAAAAATACTGCCCCAGGTAGGAATACAACAAACCATTTGCAGTTAACAGAGTTTTGATTATGGTTGTTTTTTGTGTGTGTGTGTTTGTTTACTTAAATTTGAGCTCCAGCCCAGAGGAGCCAAATTCCAGAGGAAAGCTAAAAGCCAGATATAAACACACCTGGAGCACAGGCAATGTATGTCATCATTTATTGAAATGAGGGACTTACATTTTACTCAGGCTTACCTTATCTTATGGCAAGTGTTAAATGTATTGTTAACCTAGTAAAGTTTTACTCTATTTTGGCAGACATGACTTTGTCCTTTAGGAGAAGACTGAAAGAACCCTTTAAATTTATTTCACAGATGATGAAACAGACCCAAAGAAAATGCTTTTTCTTCTTCAAAGAATAACTGGTTTTCAAGCTGTTCATTCATTCCTTTGTTTGTTCATTCACTGCCTCCTGAGCATCTATGAGATACTTATTGCTCTGGGTGTTGGGGATATAGAGACCTGCACCAGGGAGCTTACCTAAGCGTGTTTGTGAAGGAGGGCTAATTTAGATAATTTAAGAAGTAAACAAATGAAATGCCTATTTCATCACAGTGTTAAGTTTTGTAAAGAAAAGAAGTACAAGGAGAGGAACTCCCTGATGGGGGCAGAGGAGCCCAGGGAAGGCCTTTTCCAGGAGGCAACATTGAAGCTGAGACTTGAATGATGAGAAGGAACCATCTGTGTTAAGACACTAAGGGAGACTGTCAACGGGTAGAGAAATTGCTGAGGCCTTGAGGCAGGAAGGCAACTTTAAAGAATCCAGAGCAGAGGAGGGCCCCAGGAAGGAGATGCGCTGTTGGGTGAAGAGCTTGAGGGCTGGACCCTGCAGGCCTCATGGGCCTAGGGGGAGACTTTGAGGCCACTGAAGGTTTAAATCACAGGAGTTGCAGGAGCTTATTTATCTTTTTAAAGTATTTTTTTGAGTGTGACGTGGAATGGTAGCGAGGCAAGAGCAGAGACAGGGAAGCTAGCACCACAGTCAGGCCTGGCTAGAAGGTTCTGGCCTCACTCGAAGGTGGTGGCAGAGGCGAGTGTAAGAATTGAGTGGATTCAGAATGTATGTTTGGAGACAGAACTGTTAGGACTGCAGTTCCTTTGGACGTGGGTTTGAGGCCAAAGGAGGACTCAGAATGAAGGTTTTTGGCTTAAGCGATAGGGTAGGACCATTTCCTGAGATGGGCAAGTCTGGAGAGTTGTAGGTTGGGAACAGTGTAGATGGGTGAAGAATAATTTATTAAAAAATAAAAAGCTATTGAGATTGGGAAAAATAGGAGTAGATCCATTTTGGTAGAGCAGTATGGAGGCCTCACTCAGAAGTTGGCATTTATTTTTATTTTTTTACTAAATGAAGTGTCAGCTATTATATTTTATTGTTTTATTTTTTATTGGTGTATAGTTGCTTTATAATGTTGTGTTAGTTTCTGCTGTACAGCAAAGTGAATCAGCCATATATATATATGTATCCCTTCTTTCTTGGATTTCCTTCCCATTTAGATCACCATTTAGCATTGAGCAGGGTTCCCTGTGCTATATAGTTGGTTCTGATTAGTTATGTAGAATTTGACATTTAAGGTAAGATATGAAAGGTATGTAGAGCCAGCAGAGAGAACATTCCAGATAGAGGGAAGCAGAGTGCACGAGCACAAAGGAAGCAAATGGGTTGGCAAGCCAGAGGTAAGCAACAGGAGCTATTGTGGCTGCTGGGTTGGGAGTAAGGTAATCAAAAGAGTGGTTTCTGTTTTTCATTTTGCTCAGGGACAAGTTTGACACTAACTTAGATGTGCAAAAAGAAATCTTGCTTTCTCTCTCTTTAGAGCTGACCTGATTTTTCTCACAGCTACCACCCTGAATGGGAGTTGAGACTGAAAGAAGGGACCAGAAATTTAAAGCTGCCAATTTGTGGTATATTCATCACTTTCAGATGACTCCATTGTCTTTGCAAGGTGGCAGGGAAGAGAGGCCTCAGGTCTGCCCACCAGTTGTCTGCTGTCTTCTAGCTCCTCCTGTCTCCATCTTGACAGGTGGAGCCAGAGCTCTTATCTTGCCCTTGTCCAGTCAGTCAGGTGATGGGGTTGGGAGCACTTTGCTTACCTGTCTCTGGAGAAATCTCAGTCTATTCCCTGGGCTCAGTTGGTGCAGAGGTCTTTCCTGCAGACTCACCTTTCTTCCATTTTCTCTGATGTCCCAGTTTCTTCTCCCTAAGGTCTGAGGACTCCTGTGATTCCCAGTTTAAAGTACCTCAGGATGACCTCATCATTTTGGTCTGTGGCCTCTTCGCCAGCAGCAACATCTTCTCACATCCTTCATGAGGCAGACAGGAAACTCTCAGTTTCTCCTGTGCCACAAGGAAGCTCTGGTTAATTGATGCTTTCATTACCTGGCTGGGCTGTGCTGCCATTTTCACTTTGTTGCGTCATTTATTGTTGGTACCCTATATGGTGGCATCTTCCCAGAGTTACGAATAGGAAGCGGCAGAGGCTTCTCTACTTCTAGTTTTCTTCTTAACTCTTGCCTTGCCTGATACCAGCCTCTCAGATCTTATGGTGTGGAGAAGTGTGGTGGTAATGATCCCTAGCACATGATACATCTTGCTTCCCCTACGTCTCTTATTTTTCTAGTAAATTCTCTGAGCTGGAAGGAGTAGGTGTCCTTTCTTATGGTGGTTTTAAAAGGTATCTGCAAATTTCTTGATGCTCTTTCCATCAAGAGGTGGAGTCTACGTCACTTCTCATGAACCTGGGTAGACATTTGCTCAATGAAAAGAATATGGCAGAAGTTATGCAGTGTGACATAAGGCTAAATTGGAGAAGGCCATGCCATTTCCACCAGTTTTTCTTAGGACTTGCTCTGGGAGCCTTCAGCCACCATGTGAGTCCAGCTACTCTAGGACACCCATCTGAGGAGATGATGTGGATATGAGAGGAAGTGCTAGAGAGGGAGGCAGAGAGAAAGAGAGAGAGGGAGAGGACAGTGAGCTGTTAGCTATTCATGTGTGCCTAGCCCAGGTGCTGACATGCAAGTTAAGAAGGCTTCAAGGTGATGTCAGTTTCAGTCAATGTTTGACTACACCCTCAAGAGATGCCCTGAACAGGAAATACCCAGCTAAATTTATTCCATGCTCAGATTCACGAGTGAAATAAACGATTGCTCTCATTTTAAATCTCTCTTCGGGGTGGTTTGTTCAGTGGACTGAAGCACTGACTCCTTCTGGAGCTCACATTCTTACCACTCTGTGTCTTCTTTCTTCAATAATCTCTACACTGTGGTTCATAACTAAATTATAGGTCTGGAACTCTAAGTGGAGTGACCACTTTTCCTGATTTAGAATGAAGGGATTCATGGGATATGGGACTTTCAGGGCTAAAACTGAGAAAATCCTGGGCAAATAAAAATGGGTTGGTCAGGGCTTGCTTTTGTTATATAAAGGAAGCTGAATGTATTTACAGAGATTTTAAAATTAGTGATTACTATTTTTAAAATGAGAATTTTAATAAGAAGCAGTTCTGGGCATGGATACTGACCTTTGTTCTAGGTGGTATCTGCCCTCCCAAAGGGGTAAATGCTTCAGTGAGTGGGCTACCACAGGCAAGGACAACTGTAGGATATGAAAATATTTTTTAAAATGTCTCACAATGTACAGATGGGAAGAATGAATCCAGACCAAGTCACTGGTTTTCCCAAGGGCTAATAGAAACCAGGCCATGATTGGGATCAGATATTCGGATTTCAGTCCAGGACTCTTACCTCCATATTATGTCATTTCTAATCCTTATCATTATTACCATATGAATTTGGTATAGTAGTGAACCCTGGAAAATGCTTAGGCTGAGGGAGAGGTGTCTTTACCAGTAAGATTGCTCACATCTTCAGCTCTAGGCAGCACTGATTAGACTGAAATCTAAGTCTCAGCCATACCTGTATAAACTAGGAATCAGAAAGTACATTGGCTTGAAAACAAAACCCTAAACCAACTTCAGGTCTGTTTGGAAATGAAGTGTTTAACTATCTCATTAAATGTTAGTGAACAATTTTTGGCTCTGGTGCTGCTGTCCTAGAAGAAGTCAAGTTAACTTTGGGCCCCGATTTTAGTGCTCTTCAGGAAGATGAAGGATGGGAGGCTTCCAACTGGTAGCAAAGCCAGTGTAACTGGATATGGGCAGGAAGCCTTCCTGGATGTATCTTTTGGCAAAGAAACCCAGACAGCTTTGGCCAATAAATAGAAGGCTGGTAACTATCTGCCAGCCTTTAGCTGCCTTTGGCTCTAGGCAGAGCTAAAGATGACAAACTAAGTCAACAAAGGGTAGAGGATAGGAATATTACTGACTTGGCAGGAAACAAGCATTGTGGTTCTTGCCCCACCTCTGTTAAGAAAGTATATGTGGTATGCTTAGGTGTGGGCTCTGGGTGTACCCAACAGCAATAGAGCTTTTAATAAAAAAGGCAAATTGCTCAGTGATATGACTCCAATGACTTGGCTACAAAGAACCAGCCCCATCCTGTCCAGGGGAACCAGGAGGAAGCTGTTCTGACCAGCAAAGCAACATGCTAACTAGGCCATGAATCACAGACAGATTACATTCAGCTGATGTGACCAGGCATGAGTTCATTTCATGTAATGATCACAAGAAAAAGCCCTATGATTTTGCACAACCCTTGGACTCATTCATGAGAAACTAAAAGGTTAAAAAAAAAAAAAAAAGAAAGAGTTAAAGCTCTTGGGATGGGATATTATTTTGAAATTTTTAATCTTTGCGTTTCTTCTATGTTTCCTCCTTTCTCTTCCTTCTGTTGATGCAGGGTAGTGAAGTCTTTTCTTTGCTTCTGTGAAGGAGTATGGTTAGGAGAAAAGCAAGCATAGTCTACATGTCTTTCTGGCTTTGGGGGCAAAGGTGGGGAAGGTATGGGTTGGAAAGTACTGAAATAACATATTGGCCAGAAACCCAAATGAATAGAGGTTTCTCTGAGACTGGAGAGGGAGTTTCCAGGGGTGGAGAGTAAGGAAAACAGAGCACTCTGAAGTCCTGGGACAAAGAAGGAACATGCTCTGAATCTTTCAACATTCATTCATTCCTTAACTTCTGTGTACACCACGAACTAGTCTAAGGGCGGTGAACAAATGCACAAAGATCCTTGCTCTCCTGTGGCTTACATTTTAGTGAACATCAAAACGTGTGGCATTCTGGTATGCCAAAATTCTAAGTGCATGACATGTATTTACTTCTTACAACCTATTGAATTAGATACTATATTCACAGTTTACCAATGAAGAAATTGAGACATATGTTATATAATTTGCTGATCTCATAGTTAGTAGGTATCAGAGCTGAGTATTGAAGCCAGAAAGCTGGTTTTTTTTTTTTTTTTTTTTCCTTCACTGTTTGCTTCATTTCCGGGCAGGGCTCTGGGAAGGTGACAAGACTCTAGAGTTAAGAAAGCTGCTTGGGACAGTTCCTCAGAGACTCCCAGGCCCCAGCAAGGTTAGGGAAGCAGTAGGAAACCTCTGAAATTCCAGGGGCCACCACTTTGATGTTAGATGTCTCTGAGTCTGTCTTTCCCTGACTGCCTTCCACTGCCCAGATTCTGACACCCAGCATGACCAGAGGGGAGGGACCATGGCCTGAGGCGGGGTTTCCTTTTTGCCCAGCTGAATGGAAGCCCAAACAGAAATTAAAAGAATTTAATTAAAAGAATGAAGACAGTGAAAAGTGAAAAGAATGAAGATAGTAAAATAGAAAGAATGACAAAAATAATAAAAGAGAATAAATATTTTTCTGTAATTCTGAGTTTGTGGGCTTAAATCCAGCTGCATATTCTAGGAGGTGTGGGATTAGAACAAGCTAGATAGCATATTGAAAAGCAGAGACATTACTTTGCCAACAAAGGTCCATCTAGTCAAGGCTATGGTTTTTCCAGTGGTCATTACTGATATGAGAGTTGGACTGTGAAGAAAGCTGAGCACTGAAGAATTGATGCTTTTGAACTGTGGTGTTGGAGAAGACTCTTGAGAGTCCCTTGGACTGCAAGGAGATCCAACCAGTCCATTCTAAAGATCAACCCTGGGATTTCTTTGGAAGAATGATGCTAAAGCTGAAACTCCAGTACTCTGGCCACCTCATGCGAAGAGTTGACTCATTGGAAAAGACTCTGATGCTGGGAGGGATTGGGGGCAGGAGGAGAAGGGGACGACAGAGGATGAGACGGCTGGATGGCATTACAGACTCGATGGACGTGAGTCTGAGTGAACTCTGGGAGTTGGTGATGGACAGGGAGGCCTGGTGTGCTGCAGTCCATGGGGTCGCAAAGAGTTGGACACGACTGAGAGACTGAACTGAACTGAACTGAAGCACTGTCAGTGTGAGGAGTTAAAAATCTGAATCTCGACCTCACATCTAACCCTTGATACTGGGGCCTTGTAAGAGGATT
Source organism: Cephalophus harveyi (assembly GCA_006410635.1). Lineage (NCBI taxonomy): Eukaryota > Metazoa > Chordata > Mammalia > Artiodactyla > Bovidae > Cephalophus > Cephalophus harveyi. The sequence continues at coordinate 132,304 of SJYT01038613.1, read as the reverse complement.
TCATGATTGCTAAAGGTGGAGACCTAATCAGGTTAGAATATTCATTGATTTTTTTCAGAGTGGGTGTGGTCTACTCTGTGTGTCTGTTAATATTCCATTAAAAAATAAGTGAACAACATGCAATATTACTCTCTGATCCATACAAATACATCAGAATATTTAGTTTCCTCACAAAATACAAACCAGAAGCTGTAGTAAAGTTTGGGAATGAACTCTCTGTAATCTGTGCCCTCAGCTACCCACACTGGGAGAAGACTTTCAAATCTACCTGTTATAATTCAGAGACATAAACAGAAGATCTTGTCCACATGCTGCTAAGTTGCTTCAGTTGTGTCCAACTCTGTGCAACCCCATAGATGGCAGCCCACCAGGCTCCCCCGTCCCTGGGATTCTCCAGGCAAGAATACTGGACTGGGTTGCCATTTCCTTCTCCAATGCATGAAAGTGCAAAGTGAAAGGGAAGTAGCTCAGTCATGTTTGACTCTTCGCAACCCCATGGACTGCAGCCTACCAGGCTCCTCCGTCCATGGCATTTTCCAGGCAAGAGTACTAGAGTGGGGTGCCATTGCCTTGTTCATATAAGTGAAACTTATTCAGTTTCTGTTAAAAAAAAAAATGAGGCAGTGACTGCTAATGAACTGGTTTTTAAAGCCAACTTTTCTTAAGATTTGAGGCCATATCCCTTGAATGTGTGTGTGTACTTAGTCGCTCAGTTGTGTCTGACTCTGTGCGACCCCATGGACTGTAGGCCACCAAGCTCCTTTGTCCATGGGGATTCTCCAGGCAAGAATACTGGAGTGGGTTGCCATGCCCTCCTCCAGGGAATCTTCCCAACCCAGGGATTGAACCCGGGTCTCCTGCCTTGCAGGCAGGTCTTTACCTTTGGTAACTCATTCAGGGGTCTAAACTCTCTACATTTTTTTTAAAGTTGGATTACTGAAAATAATATATTCTGACTTGATTTGACTTGCTCCCATAAAACTTGCTTTCCCTGGGCTGTAATTGAAGAGTATGCTCTGGTTTTCATGAGGTTTTAAGAATGTCTTTATAAAATTGTGGCCTGAAGACATTATCTCTTGTGTTATGAATTTCCCTTTATTTAAGAATCCAGTGCTTTGTTATTTCTAGAATTTATGGGTAGACAAATTGGTTCCCTTTTAGAACAGGCAGTGTACTCACTGACTTGACTGATTTCCTCAATCCCTGATCGTGAATCAGTCCTCTAAAACTAGGCATTCTGCTCTCAGCTCTTGCCCCTCTCAGGGGACCAGTGACTTTCAGTTTTCTGTATTCCCCCTTCAGCTCTTATCACAGGCACTGAATGGATGTTTTGTTCTTCCTCACGTATGCTCATGCAGAAACTGTCATCACACTGCCCTGTCTGTTCCTAAATGAACTTAAGGCATAAGGGTGTCTGCAGTGTCAAAGGGGAGAGGACAAAGATGTTTGTATTAATTTCCTATTGCTGGTGTAATGAATTACCACAAACTGAGTGAACACAACTCTATCTTGTACAGTTCCGGAGGTCAGAAGTCCCAAATCAGTTTCAGTACGCTAAAGTCAAGGTGTTAGCAGGGCTGGTTCCTCTGTCCATTTCCTTGCTTCTTGTAGTTTCTATGGTCACCTTCCTTGCCTTTCTTGGCTTGTGGCCCCTTCCTCATCTTTAAAGTTTATCACTCCAAACTCTTGTTTCTGATATTACATTTCCTTCTATCTGACTCTGACCCTTCCTGCCTCCCTCTTATAATGACCACTGTGATTATATTTGGCCAACCTGGATAATCCAGGATTGCCTCCTTATTTCAAATCCTTAACTTAATCACATCTGAAAAGTCTCTTTTGCCATGTAAGATATGTATTCACAGGGCCTGGGGATTAGCAATATGGATATATTAGGGGCACCATCATTTAGTCTACTACAAAGGTCAGTAGTGAACCTGCCAGAGTGGGGGGTCCCTCCAAGCCCCAGTACATCCAAGTCTGGGATGTTCAGCAGCCCTCCCTCAATAAGAACACAGCTCAGCATTGTTTGTGAACTCTCAGCATCTCTACTGCCCACTGTGATCTGTAATTAACAGCAGTTCAATGCACCTGGTCATCTTGTCTTCCTTCAGAGTTGAGCAATTCTGCTTCCCATTGCTGCTGCTTCTTCTGTGTGTTCACATTCACTCTTCCCAAGTGCATTAGTTAGGGTTTGCCAGAGAAACAGGCCAGTAGAAGATCTGTATATATAGATACAGATATAACCAGTAGGGTATCTATCATATCTATATCTATTTATATCTATATCTTTGGGACTTCTCAGTCTCCGTCATTGTATGAGCCAATTCATACAGATTCGTTCAGTTCAGTCACTCAGTCGTGTTCAACTCTTTGTGACCCCATGAATTGCAGCATGCCAGGTCTCCCTGTCCATCACCAACTCCCAGAGTTCACTCAGACTTACGTATATCAAGTTGGTGAGGCCATCCAGCCATCTCATCCTCTGTCGTCCCCTTCTCCTCCTGCCGCCAATCCATCCCAGCATCAGAGTCTTTTCCAATGAGTCAACTCTTCGTATGAGGTGGCCAAAGTATTAGAGTTTCAGCTTTAGCATCATTCCTTCCAAAGAACACCCAGGACTGATCTCCTCCAGAATGGACTGGTTGGATCTCCTTGTAGTCCAAGGGACTCTCAAGAGTCTTCTCCAACACCACAGTTCAAAAGCATCAATTCTGCAGTGCTTAGCTTTCTTCACAGTCCAACTCTCACATCCATACATGACTACTGGAAAAACTATAGTCTTGACTAGACGGACCTTTGTTGGCAAAGTAATGTCTCTGCTTTTGAATATGCTATCTAGGTTGATCATAACTTTCCTTCCAAGGAGTAAGCGTCTTCTAATTTCATGGCTGAAATCACTATCTGCAGTGATTTTGGAGCCCCCCAAAATAAAGTCTGACACGGTTTCCACTGTTTCCCCATCTATTTCCCATGAAGTGATAGGACAAGATGCC
>SJYT01038613.1:109855-122876 GCA_006410635.1 Cephalophus harveyi | reverse complement strand
TTTTTTTGGGCTCCAAAATCACTGCTGATGGTGACTGCAGCCATGAAATTAGAAGACGCTTACTCCTTGGAAGAAAAGTTATGTCCAACCTAGATAGCATTTTCAAAAGCAGAGACATTACTTTGCCGACTAAGGTCCGTCTAGTCAAGGCTATGGTTTTTCCTGTGGTCATGTATGGATGTGAGAGTTGGACTGTGAAGAAGGCTGATCGCCGAAGAATTGATGCTTTTGAAGTGTGGTGTTGGAGAAGACTCTTGAGAGTCCCTTGGACTGCAAGGAGATCCAACCAGTCCATTCTGAAGGAGATCAGCCCTGGGATTTCTTTGGAAGGAATGATGCTAAAGCTGAACCTCCAGTACTTTGGCCACCTCATGCGAAGAGTTGACTCATTGGAAAAGACTCTGATGCTGGGAGGGATTGGGGGCAGGAGAAGAAGGGGACGACCGAGGATGAGATGGCTGGATGGCATCACTGACTCAATGGATGTGAGTCTGAGTGGACTCCGAGAGATGGTGATGAACAGGGAGGCCTGGCGTGCTGCGATTCATGGGGTCGCAAAGAGTCGGACACAACTGAGCGACTGAACTGAACTGAACTGATCTGAGCAACCCACCAAAATAAGAACTTCTAAATTATAGAATTTTGACTAACTTTGTAATAGTTATTGACTTCTTAATCATTACTGTGTGTATTCATTTACTAGGGTTTCTGTAACAAATATTGGGTTGGCCAAAAAGTTAGTTTATATTTTTGGGTAGCTTACACAATGGAAATGTACTTTCTCACAGCTCTGGAGGTTAGAAATCCAAGGTCGGGTCATTGGCATGTTTGATTTCTTCTGTGGCTTCTTGCCTTGCAGATGGCTGCCATCTTGCTGTGTCCTCACGTGGTCATTTTTTGTGTTATCTGTCATAATTTCCTTTTCTTATAAGGACACCAGTCATACTGGATTAGGGCCCACCCTAACAACCCCATTTTAATTTAATTACTTCTTTAAAGGCCCTCTCTCCAAATACAGCCACATTCTGGGGCGCTAGGAGTTAGAACTTCAACATAGGAATTTGGAGGGATATAATTCAGCTCATAACACTATGTTCCTTTCTAAAATAATGAATCTAGATTTATGGTATTGTTACTACTGTTTTGTGCACTGAATGTATTTTAATTTTGATAATATAGTTGCCTAGCATATGTATCACTGGAGAAGGCAATGGCAGCCCACTCCAGTGTTCTTGCCTGGAGAATCCCAGGGATGGGGGAATCTGGGGGGCTTCCGTCTATGGGGTCGCACAGAGTCGGAGACGACTGAAGCAACTTAGCAGCAGCAGCAGCATATGTATCAGCTTATCATCATATGCCAAGGATGTGAAATTTATTGCTTCAAAATACATCCTAATTAAGACAATAAAATATTCACAACATTTTCATAGCATTTTATTTTTTTTTCTCCTTGTTAAACATAGCAGAATTGGATGTTATTCACATATCACAGATCAACCAATAAACCAGGCATTTTTACCATACCCTGTGTTGATAAGGATTTTTTTTTGCATGGCAACGATAAATTTTATTGCCTTCAACTTCTAACACTCCTATAATTGCAAACACAATAGGCTTTTTACAAGGGATATTGTATATAAATATATGTATATGTATATATATATGCAGCAGTTGTTTAAACCTGAAATAGAAAAATTAAAGAGGGAAAATATTCAAATCCATTGTGGCCTAGTGCTGTAACACAATATTGCAATATTTGACATTTCACTGAAGCCTCAACTCTACTCTGCCTAACTTTAAAAAACTATGTAATGAGTAGTCAAAAAGAAAAAAAAAAAAAAAAGATTGGGAAAATATAAAGGTAAAAAGAGTTTTAAGGAAGTATGATAAAGCATAAGGCCTAACTCAAATTATATGTAATAGATGATATTTTGGGTATGTATCCTGACAGTTCCTACTTAATAACTGACTTTACATCTTTGTACCTCCATTTTCTCATCTGTCAAAGAGGATAAATAGTGAAACGTATATTATAGGTTTGATATGATGATGAATAGAATAATAATTTCTATGAACCATTTAGCACAGAGACTGGCATAGACTAAATTCTCAACAATCTCTAGTTATATATTGTGTGTATGTATACATGTGGGGTCTTGCCACGTGGCGCTAGTCATAAGGAATCTGCCTGCCAATGCAGGAGACTTGAGAGATGCAGGTTTGATCCCTGGGTTGGGAAGATACCCTGGAGAAAGTCATGGCAACCCACTTCAGTATTCTTGCCTGGAGAGAGTACTCTTGCCATGGACAGAGAAGCCTGGTGGGCTATAGTCCTTGGGGTCACAAAGAGTCATACACTATTGAAGCAACTTAGCACGCACGCATGTGTATATATGTATCTGTGAGAAAAAAGCAAGGGAAAGTGCTAGTTGCTCAGTTGTGTCTGACTCTTTGTGATTTCACGGACTGTAGCCACCAGGCAACTCTGTCCGTGGGATTCTCCAGGCTAGAATACTGGAGTGTGTAGCCATTCCCTTCTCCAGGGGATCTTCCTGACCCAGGGATCAAACCCGAATCCCCTGTATTGCAGGTGGATTCTTTACCATCTGAGAAACCAGGGAAGCCTCTTATATGTATATGTGCCTATGTATATGTGTTCTTGTATATAGACACACATACATATTATGTATGTGAATACATAAATATTAGAACTCATCTTCATATTCGTCAGCCTCCCTTTGATATACTACTAGAGTGTACATGCCTCACTTGCAGGCTAGTCTTCCTGTCATGGTGGAAACTAGCAAAGACATAACTGGTGATGTCAGTATCAAATGGTAAGCCTTCTCTAAGCAGACGTATAGATCCATAGCAGCTTGCCTAGTAATGGCCTCAGACACAACTTCTAGCCTAGAAGAGAACTGTGGTGCAGAATCTAAGTACCCCCTTCCACGTTTCTCAGTATCTTGATGCATAGAAAGCTTTGTAAAGGTCCTTAAGTTACTTTTTTTTTTTTTATCTTCATGTGCCCTTTATAATTAACTCATTTTTAACTTCTCAGAAGACAAAGATTACATCCCCCACTCAAAAAATCCAGCAGTACCTGCTAGAAGCTTTCTTGCACCTTAAACGCTGAGTAAATCATTAAGTCCAATGGGATACTGAAACTAACCCATAATCCCAGAAGCTGAGAAAGGCTAAAGAGGTTCCCTCCTCTGGAACCAGGGTAGTCTAGAAGGCCCGGAAACCAGTGAAAGTCAGGATGCATAGTGGTTACTGCTTGGACTAGAGAGAAGAGGCTCCCTGGATTTGAATCCCAGCTGTGCAGCTCAATAGTTGTATGATGTAGGTAAATTGTTTGACTGCTTTGTGTTACATTTTCCTCCTCTATAATCTGGAGATAATCAAATTACCTGCTTTACAGAGTTCCAAAGTTAAGTAAATGTATATTTGTAACATGCTTAAAATAGTCCCCTCCCCCCCCAAAAATAGATCCCAGCACAAAGTGATAACACTTACCCTAAGTTTGTGCAACGTAAATAAAATCAAATAATGACTGACCCCTCCTAGCTACTTAAAATGGTGGCCCCAAACCTTATCTGTTCCACACTGTTCCAGACCAAGAGCCACTATGAATCTATTAGAGATCTCCCAATAAGGCACCTGTAGGTCTCTCAGCATTTGTGCTGGGGTTTGTCAGCAGACAGAAGAGTATAAATTGGTCTCAGCCAAGGCCTTCCTGAAGAAGCTTAAAAAAAAAAAAAAAAGGCTGGGGAATGGAACTTCCCTGGTGGCCCAGCGGTTAAGATTCCACGTTTCCAGTACAGAGGGCATGGGTTCTATCCCTTGTCGGGAAAATAAGATACCGCATGCCACGTGTTATGGCCAAAACAGTAAATAAAAAAATTTAAAAAACAGGCTGGAACATTTGGTATGTCTTTGATACTTTATAATCTGTGTCTAGAGTCTGCGCCATTTGTGTATGTCTCTTTTCTCAGCTTACACTCTGCACTGTGTCTGTTTCGACTCAAACCAGTCCCTGGAAGAGGGGAAGAATGTAGATATCACTGGATTCTAATATTTCTTTATGATGATAGCTCTAGAGCCAACACAGAAACAGTCGCATGTCCCTTGGCTGCAAATTGGATCTTCAGAAAAGCAATTGTATGGCAGCCTTTATGAGATGCAGTCTTCCTTTACCTTCAATTTTGGGTTTTATTTCTCTCTGTGGTTTTTAAGTGAGAGAGGTAAGAAGAGAGATCTAGATACAAAGGTGAGAGTTTAAATATTTTTGCAGAGACATCATTATAATGAATGTGATGGACTATAGTTGTAAATAGGGTGACTGGGAAAATGCCTTATTAAGACAATTAGAGATGAAGAAATGGACTTCAGATAAAAAACTGGAATTAATATCAGCATAGGAAAAAGATAGTAAGGTAGAAAAGGAGTTTTTTAATGAAAAAATGTGAAGAAAAGGTGATGTTATTTTTATTTTAAATAAGACTGTGTCTCAAAGCATTTCATAAATAATAAAGTTTTCTGTGACTATAGAAGATAGTTATGTTTATATAACAACAACTATGCTAATGAAATGGCTAGAGAAGTAGCATTTTTAACTGGCTGTATATGTGGATCTGCTGCATGCATTACTGTAACTTTTGTTCTAAACTTCCCCTAAAATAGGTTTTATGAGCAAGAGCAGTAATAGCAATAGTCCTCATGACTCTACCATTAAACTATAGACTTGGAAACAGTCACATGATGATTCCAGCACTATATGGCCCATTTTAGAGCACAGAACACCGCCAAAACTCCAAAGGGAATATCGTACAACAGAGAAGCAGTTTCATTGGATGAATCATCATCCTAAATATTTCAGCTGTGGCTTTGCAGTCTCTGCTCTGTTCCCAGTGGATATGGTGGTAAAGAGAAAAAGTCAGCTTTCCATGGGCTTTATGTCTGTTCCCTTCTTTCCAGCCAGAATCATCTTTAAACATGTATGGAAGTTGTAAAGAGACTCCCCATAGGCTTACTGAAACTTGTAGATGGAAGATAAGAATAGATGCTTTGGAGAATTTATTGGACATAGATCCTCTACTGAGTGAAAGAATCTCCCGTTAGGTCATTCTGGAGTGGGTTTCAATAAAAATATATTGGAGGCTGTATTAGTTTTCTGGGCTTCCCAGGTGGTAATAGTGGTAAAGACACACCTGCCAATGCATGAGACATAAGAGATGCAAGTTCAGTCCCTGGGTCGAACATTCCCTGGAAGAGGGCATGACAACCCACTCCAGTATTCTTGCCTGGAGAATCCCCTGGACAGAGGATCCTGGCGGGCTATAGTCCATAGGGTCACAAAGAGTCAGACGCAACTTAGCATTCATGCAGATATTAGTTTCCTAAGACTGCCATAGTGTATTACCACCAACTAGGTGGCTTAAAACTACAGGTTTATTCTCTGAGTTCTAGAGGCTAGAAATACAAAATCAAGGTATAGACAAGGTTGATTCCACTGGAAATCAACTATTTAACTTATATGCAGTGTGCATCATGAGAAACGCTGGGCTGGATGAAGCACAAGCTAGAATCAAGATTGCCGGGAGAAATATCAATAACCTCAGATATGCAGATGATACCACTCTTATGGCAGAAAGTGAAGAGGAACTAAAAAGCCTCTTGATGAAAGTGAAAGAGGAGAGTGAAAAAGTTGGCTTAAAGCTCAACACTCAGAAAACGAAGATCATGGCATTCCCTTGGACTGCAAGGAGATCCAACCAGTCCATTCTGAAGGAGATCAGCCCTGGGATTTCTTTGGAAGGAATGATGCTAAAGCTGAAACTCCAGTACTTTGGCCACCTCATGCGAAGAGTTGACTCATTGGGAAGGACTCTGATGCTGGGAGAGATTGGGGGCAGGAGGAGAAGGGGACGACCGAGGATGAGATGGCTGGATGGCATCACAGACTCGATGGACGTGAGTTTGAGTGAGCTCCGGGAGTTGGTGATGGACAGGGAGCCCTGGCGTGCTGTGATTCATGGGGTCGCAAAGAGTCAGAGAGGACTGAGCGACTGAACTGACTGAACTAACTGATTCCAATGCGGGTCACTGAAGACAGAATCTACTGCATATCTCACTACTAGCATCTGGTGAAATGAAAGTGTTAGTTGCTCAGTTGTGTCTAACTCTTTGTGACCCTATGGACTGTAGCCTACCTGACTCCTCTGTCCATGGGATTTCCCAGGCAAGAATACTGGAGTGGGTGGCCATTTCCTTTCTCCAGGGGATCTTCCTGACCCAGGCATCAAACCTACATCTCTTACATTGCAGGCAGATTCTTTACTGTCTGAGCCACCAGAGAAGCTAGCATCTGGTGGTTGCCAGCAATCCTTGCCATTCCTTGGCTTGCAGCTGCATCATTATACATTCTGCTTTTGTTATCACAGGGCCTTCTTCCCTCTCTGTGTCTTCTGAGTCTTTGTGTTGCCAAATTTCTCCTAATAAGGACACCAGTCATTGGTTATAAAGCCTACCCTAATCCAGTATGACCTTATCTTTATTTGATTTCATCTGCAAAGAACTTATTTCCAATTAAGGTCACGTTCACAGGTACCACAATTAGGACTACAATATATCTTTTTGGAGGGCACAATTCAATCCACAATAGGTGCCTTCTTTGTGCCAGATACAATGCTCGATGCTGGGATAGAAAGATGAATAGCATGCGGTTTCTGCACTCAAAGACCTCATGCAAATGGAGGTAGACAGAAATATGTATTATCATAAATAATATATGTCTCAACACAATTTGCTGGGAACACAGAGAAATGGGTGACTACCATTGTCTTATTGTTGTTCAGTCGCTAAGATGTGTCCAACCCTTTGCAACCCCATGGACTGCAGCATGCCAGGCTTCCCTGCCCTTCACTCTCTCCCTGAGTTTGCTCAAACTCATGTCCATTGAGTCGGTGATGCCCTCCAACCATCTCATCCTCTGTCATCCCCTTCTCTTCCTACCTTCAATCTTTCCCAGCATAAGGGTCTTTTCCAATGAGTCAGCTCTTCGCATCAGGTGGCCAAAGTATTGGAGCTTCAGCTTCAGGATCAATCCTTCCAGTGAATATTCAGGGTTAATTTCCTTTCGGATTGACTGGTTTGATCTCCTTGACTAGAGAAGGGAACGGCAAACCAACTCAAATATTCTTGCCTTGAGAACCATCTTAGATGACCAAAAAGCTTCTTTATGGAGCTGTCTTTGAGGCATGGGAAAACAGATATCAGAGTTAACGAATGAATTCATGGTCCTGAGTATGCAAAGGCCATTACAGAAAAAGCAGCAGTATGTATAAAATTATGATGTCATGAAAAGACCCAGCATGTTTCAAGAAGTGCAAGGAGTTGGTATAACTGGACTGTAGGGTTAGTTGCAAGAAGTGGTGGGATACACAGATAGGCTACATAGGAGAGAATGAAGAGGTCATAGATGGTAACGGGCTTTGTATTTCATGCCAAAGAATTTGGCTTTATAATACATAATAGAGAGCCTTTACTAATAACCTTGTGGGTATTTTTTTAATCCTTAAAGTAACAATGAATGGACTTAAGTAGTATCATAAAATGAAGTGAAACATCTTGCCAAATCAGAAAGGCCATTTTGATTTAGTTAACATTATTGGAATTATGGAATAATTTTAAGGACATTCATGTCTATGTATCTCTAGTATGTTCAGAAGCTTCAGCTACATTACCAAGATTCAGCCATTCAAACATTGCCTAGTAGCGGTCCTTAAGGACTCAGTTTTAATGAACAAATATGGCTAAATTGTAATTAGCATATCAATTGTAAATTGATGCTTATAAAGTACTTGAGGGGATTTGAAAAGTTTGTTCTTTTAAGCATTTAAAATATTCCCCTTATAATCTTATTTATATTATTAACTTTATATTATCTATGGGGAAGAGGTTTGCTAAACAAAAGTAGACATCAACCCTAGTCCCTAGGCAACTGATGAATTCCAAGTGAAGTCACTTTTTATTTATTTAAGTAAGTATTGTATTATGTAACATCTGTGAACCAGATTCTGTCCTAAGTTGCAAAGATTCAAAGATATGACAGGACAGATCACTATCCTCAAAGCACTAGATGCCAAAGGTACAGACATGAAAAAGTGTGTCTCTCATTATAATTCCTAGCCTCTGTTTTCACTCACTTGTTATTTAATTATTTTTTGCCACCTATATATTAGGTTGGCCAAAAAATTCGTTTGGAATTTTCCATACCATATTACAAGACATCTGCACGAACTTTTTGGCCAATCCAATAGAAGACTCTAAGGCCCATCAGAGCAAAATGCCTATAAGTTAATTCAACAGTCTAGTTGGGGAGACTAATGTGAAAGCTCTCATGTTAAAATTTGTTGAGTTGGATAATGGTGTATATGGTTTGCAATGGAAGAAAGACTGAACTCTTTAGTGGGAGAAGGGAGCATATTATGAGGAAAGGCTTTATATTTAGATTGAACTTTGAAGGATATGAAGTAGTTTTCCTAGTAGACAAGGAGGCCAGACAGGTTTGGGACATAGCTCTTTTAAAAAAATGGGAGAAATGGAGGCTTTGTCATGGTCCTAAAAAATAAAAATGTATATGGCTTGGGGGAAAAAGTGTATGGCTTGAGGTACAGATGTAAAGAGGCAAGGTGAGAGATGAGGATGGGGAGTTGGGCAGCTGCCAAGAAGGGTTCTGATATAAAGGAGTTTGAACTTTTACATGGTGTAGGATCCACTGACAGGTTTTAAGCAGAAGAGTACCATGATCAAATTTGGATTTTATAAAGTGACCTCTGGGAACCATTTAGAAGAAGACACTAGAGCAGTGATTTTTCAATCACTTTTTCTTTTATGCAGAGAAAACTTTTCCAAGTAAAATCTAACCAAGATAGCTAAAAGATAAGTGTGGTATTTTATTATAATAAATATGTGAGTTCAACGGTAGGACATTTATTTACTATGAAGTGAAAACAAACAGCGTCAAACAAAGGAGTGTACAATTAGGGATTACCTGTGTATGTTACAACTCCTCTGTTACATCCGATTCAGCATCAAAATTATATACCATTTATTATTGTACCATATTGAGACAATTCTGATTTGTAAGATAAGTTGTTGTAAATAATAAGGTTTAAACAACTCTCCTTGCCTTGTTAGGGTACTCTTCAGTTTAACTGATCCAGAAATATGAAAAAGGATGGATTCTGGGGGTGGGATGGGGGTACTGAAAACAATTATAACAACTCAAATAATTTAGCATAGAGACATTGAAAACTTTTTAAGAATGCAAAAATCATGTTGAGGGATAAATGAGGAGTTTGGGATTAACATACACTACTGTATATAAAATAGATAACCAACAAGGACCTATTATATAGCACAGAGAGCTCAATACTCTATAATGACATATAAGGGAAAAGAATCTGAAAAAGAATATGTGTGTGTTTGTATATATAACTGAATTACTGTGTTCCATACCTGAAACTAACACAACTTTGTAAATCAACTATCAGTTCAGTTCAGTTCAGTCACCTACTGACCTGGGGAGTTCCTCTTTCAGTATCCTATTATTTTTCCTTTTCATACTGTTCATAGGGTTCTCAAGGTAAGAATACTGAAGTGGTTTGCCATTCCCTTCTCCAGTGGACCACATTCTGTCAGACCTCTCACCATGACCCGCCCATCTTGGGTGGCCCCACAAGGCATGGCTTAGTTTGAGTTAGACAAGGCTGTAGTCCTAGTGTGATTAGATTGACTATAGTTTTTTGTGATTATGGTTTCAGTGTGTCTGCCTTCTGATGCCCTCTTGCAACACCTACCATCTTACTTGGGTTTCTCTTACCTTGGACGAGGGGTATCTCCTCACTGCCCCCCCTCCCGACCTTGAACGTGGAATAGCTCCTCTAGGCCCTCCTGCGCCCGCACAGCCACTGCTCCTTGGCTGTGGGGTAGCTCCTCTGGCCAAATAAAAATCAATTAAAATATAATTTAAAAACTTCAAAAATCATTCAAACTATCTAGTATTACATCTGTGTTTTATATACTCACTTTTTTGTTTCCATGTGCATAGTAGACACAGTAAATGCTGAATTAAAATCACCAAGAACAAGTAGAAATTTCACCAATGAAATACATGCTTAAATAGTATGAAACCATGAGGATTTAAAGTCAAAAGTAGCTCTCTTCTACAGCAAGACAGATCCTCACTGGTATTTGTCCTCTGGTCCAGCTTCCAACTCTGATTTATACAGTCCTGTCCTATCAGAAAATTGGGCTGATATCATATCATAGTTATCCCAAGAAGATCAGAAAGAAGTCATGCTTTAAAGAAGAGGAGGTACAGACATGAAAAAGAGAGTCTGTCATTATAATTCCTAGCATCTGTTTTCACTGACTTGTTATTTAATTATTTTTTCCCTTCTGTATATTGGGTTGGCCAAAAAGTTTGTTTGGGTTTTTCTGTATCATCTTAAGAAAAATCCAAATGAACTTTTTGGTCAATCCAGTCCAAGACTCTAAGGTCCATAAGAGCAAAGTGTCTGTGATTCAACAAACTTTTATTTGCCACAAGCTCTGTGGCAGGCCCCATGTTAGGTGTTAAAGATACAATTTGTAGAAAAAATTCATTATGTAGCTTACAGTTCTAACCTGTATAAACCCTAAATGGTTACCACAGAGTACACCTGACTAGCCAGTTAGCTGTGAGGATAAATCCTTTGATGTTCTGACTAGATAAAAAATGAGTTTAAAATATATAGTCTCTTTTTCAAATATGTCCTTTTGATTTAACTTTCTTCTTGAGACCCTGTGGATGCCACATAAAAATCGCTTAGATCCCAGTCCAATTATTCTTCGTATCCTAGGATGAGCCATCACCCTGCAAGGATTTTATTATGTTATCCATCGCAACAAGTCCTTTGTGTTATGAATGTGTAGTGTTAACTTTCACACACTACCATGTATCTCAGCATTCCTTAGAGCTATTTAGAGCAGATGGGGAGGACCTTTAATTTTTTATTTCTGGGGACATTTTGTTATTGGTGGTGGTGGTGGGATACTGTTATTGGGGGCATTCTTGTCACCTTCATTTACTGCTTATTGCTATGCATCTGCCATATTTGAGGTATTCCTTGTTTTCATATCATCTACTTGGATCAGTTCCTCTTCCAGGGTTCTGTATTGTCTTGAAAATGTGTATTTGTTTGGCTTTAAAGCAAAAATTAACAATTGAATTGCCAGTGATAGACACACCAGTTAGGACTGTTCTGAACAGATATGTAGAGATAACTTATCTTCCCTTGAAGTCTGTAAGTCATCAGCCACTATTAATGCCTTTTAACTGCAGCTCAACCACAGTAGACTGCTAACTACCAAACAGTTGACTGCTGCCTAGCAGGATGTGTTTTCAGTCATTGGCTTTTCTAAGTAATTACTTGTCAGAGAGGAAGGGGAACGGATGAAAATATCAATTCTGACACCTCCTGAAGTGGAAGTGTTAGTTGACTATATCTGTTACATCACCCTGCACCCATTCAGCATCACTCATCACAATGCTAAGTGACCTTTTTCTTTACTCGCATTAAACTTGTGCTGCTTGCCCTTTGAGCCTCAAGCAGACCTTCCTCAGCATCCTGCTGAATGTATCTTTAGTACTAAACTCTTGCACCGTTATCCATCCTGAGGATCTGCCTTGCCTTAGAGGTGCTCTGACATTTGCTAAGACTTCCCATTGGACCTCGCAGACATTTCCAGATCATGAGAGTGTCATTTGGTATCTTGGTTTTAAACATCATCAGAGTGGCCTGTGCTGAAGAACCTGAACTAAAAAGAAAGTGGTAAAATAAAAACAACAAGACCCTTTCTTCCATGATTATTAAAATGGCATAGAAAAAGATTTAGATTTTTTTTTTAATTATGAACACAGCCATAAAGCCATGACTATTTTTAAAGGGATCAGAGTATAAAATAGAGAGCCAACAATAGAAAAGATACAAAGTGGCCCATTGGCAAGAGGTCTGTTTTTAGATGAGCCTTGCTACAAAGTGGCCCACTGGCAAGAGGTCTGTTTTTAGATGAGCCTTGCAGTTAATAAAGCTGATTTTAATAAAACTTTATTGTTTATTAACTACTTTAAAAATTTTTACATTATGTTATTTGAGCCTCACAAGAAACATGTGAACATAGTAAGATAAATTAACTTCCTCACTTTACAGGTCAAGAAACTGAGGATTAGAAAGATTAAGTGACTCATTACTAGTTTCCTGACTTAAATGAGGCTGAGCAAAATGTAAGCCTTGGACCTCTGAGTCTAAATTCTTTGCTCCTTCCACTATATCATGCTGTGTCTACTACTAACATGAGACTTGGGTGGATCATTCAGGAACCTTAAGTGACACAGCAACCTGTGTTCAGGACGGAACTTTAAGGCAGATAGTAAGGCGATTACCCTGGTGGCTCAGAGGTTAAAGCATCTGCCTCTGATGCGGGAGACCTGGGTTCGATCCCTGGGTCGGGAAGATCCCCTGGAGAAGGAAATGGCAATCCACTCCAGTATTCTTGCCTGGAGAATCCCATGGGCGGAGAAGCCTAGTAGGTTACAGTCCACGGGGTCGCAAAGAGTCGGACACGACTGAGCGACTTCACCTCACCTCTAAGGCGATTACACAGTCTATAATTTTTCATTTCATACATGTCTAGGTTGTAGCTAGAGAAGCACCTAAGTTCTAAGTTCTAAGTTCAGTCGCTCAGTCGTGTCCGACTCTGTGCGACCCCATGAATCGCAGCACTCCAGGCCTCCCTGTTCATCACCATCTCCCGGAGTCCACTCAGACTCACGTCCATCGAGTCCGTGATGCCATCCAGCCATCTCATCCTCGGTCGTCCCCTTCTCCTCCTGCCCCCAATCCCTCCCAGCATCAGAGTCTTTTCCAATGAGTCAACTCTTCGCATGAGGTGGCCAAAGTACTGGAGTTTC
>SJYT01038613.1:83135-102713 GCA_006410635.1 Cephalophus harveyi | reverse complement strand
GTTACTGGTAACCACTGGTTTGAGCTCTGTGTCTGTGAGATCTCACTTGATCTCGGTAGTAACCATCTGAGGTCTGAAACATTATCCCTATTTTAGGCATCATTTCGGTAGGCAGTTCTCGTCAGAGCCTAGAGCTCTAAAGCCAGTGTTCTTCCTTTTCTGCCATGATCTTTTTTTTTTCCTAATTTTTTGGCCATGCCTCATGGCATGGGGGATCTTAGTTCCCTGAGCAGGGATCAAACCTTTGCCCCCTGCATTGAAAGCACAGACTCTTAACCCCTGAACCGCCAGGGAAGTCCCCCCGTGTTATCTTTTAAGTGGCTAGTTTTCAACAAAAAGAAGGTACACTGTGTGTTATGGCTCATAGTATAGTTTTTAACAGATAACATAAATTTTTAGAAAGCAGCAAATTTTTAAGAAAGATCTTCCTAAAAACAAAGAAAAAAGAAGTGTGCTGCTTTTCCTCACTTAAAAAATGTATATAGTTGCTATAAAATTTCTTTATAAGGGCATTTGGAAAACTTGATACAAAGTAATTCAAAATTATGCCAGCAATTTAAGTGAAATCCAAAGATGCAGCAAGTTTCTCTACTACTTTAATGATTTCAGTTACATAAAACCTACAAGCTGATAAAAAAAATTTTGAAGCTGTATTTGAGTAGGTGCGTGATGTTGGCATGCTGACCAATTACAACAGGAAATTAACGTAGCCTTACATAATATAGCATGTAATGCAAACAAGGAAAATTTTGAACTAAGCCATGGAAAAATCATAAATAATAAAATACAAGGACTAAATGGAAGAATCAAGGGGTGGCTGGTACATTAAAGTATATTAACTATGAGAACGTTTTCTAATTCATCATATAACATGATTAAGACTGCACTAGAATGATTACAATGCTAAATTCTATGTGACTGCTGGACTATTATTGAGATTGGAAATTTGAGCCAGATGATTACCAGTCTTTTAAAGTTGAGGCAGGAGGGGCTGCTGATATGAGTTATGTAGAAAGATGAACTGAAAACCTGTCATGTTTAACAGAAGAAAATGGGGAGTTTGGGAGGGAAGGTAATTGTTTTAGAAATAGGATATGTGGCTTTACTATAACTAGATTCATGTACATTAAGCATGTATACACAAAACTTCATCTCCTTTTCCTCTAGTCACACCATGTTTGTGGCTCGCAGGAATAAGATGAGGAGGTCATTGTTAAAAGGAATTTGAGTCGAAGTCAATGAAAAGAACCTCATTTACTAGCATTTTAAAACAGATACCCAATAGTTAGTGGCATACACAATGAATGAAAAAAAGGTATTGCTTTCTAGTCAAGTTCCAAATACTTGTATTGATGAAATACAGCTCATTCAGATTCCAAAGACTAATTGGAAACAGAGACTTTATGGAACCGAGCACTCATTTAACTTGTTCACGTGACAGTTGGCTTTGAATTATATTTCATTACCAATCAATCAAACAGTGGAAACAGTGGCAGACTTTATTTTTGGGGGCTCCAAAATCACTGCAGATGATGACTGCAGCCATGAAATTAAAAGATGCTTGCCCCTTAGAAGAGAAGCTATGACCAACCTAGACAGCATATTAAAAAGCAGAGACATTACTTTGCCAACAAAGATCCGTCTAGTCAAGGCTATGGTTTTTCCAGTAGTCATGTATGGATATGAGAGTTGGAATATAAAGAAAGCTGAGCACCAAAAAATTGATGCTTTTGAACTGTGGTGTTGGAGAAGACTCTTGAGAGTCCCTTGGACTACAAGGAGATCCAGCTAGTCCATCCTAAAGGAGATCAGTCCTGAATGTTCATTGGAGGGACTGATGTTGAAGCTGAAACTCCAATACTTTGGCCACTTGATGCAAAGAACTGACTCATTTGAAAAGACCCTGATGTTGGGAAAGATTGAAGGTGGGAGGAGAAGGGGATGACAGAGAATGAGATGGTTGGATGACATCACTGACTCACTGGACATGAGTTTGAGTAAACTCCGGGAGTTGGTGATGGACAGGGAGGTCTGGCGTGCTGCAGTCCATGGGGTCACAAAGAGTCAGACACGACTGAGCAACTGAACTGAACTGAACTGAACCAATCAACCTAAATTAAAATACCCAGCTCACAGCAAAAATTGGAAAATGGTGTCCTAAATATTAAAGCTCATGCTGGATGTCAGTAGCACAAAGTTTAGGACAAAGGTGAACAAAAGCAATAACATGATATCAGCAGCTTTGAGCCCCTGCCGTCAACAGTGGGGAACATGATGGAGTCACCAGAGTGAGCGATGCAGTGACTTTTCTAACTTGTCATTACAGCTTGAAGAACTGTTAACTTTCTAATCTTAGCTATGCAGAAGCCCAATGCCTGTTAACAGTTTATCAATAAAGATGTGGTGCCAAGTATCAGACATATACAGATAGATAGATAGATAGATAGATAGATAGATGGACTTCCCTGGTGGCTCAAACAGTGAAGAATCTGCCTACAATGCAGGAGACCCACGTTCAATCCCTGGGTCAGGAAGATACCCTGGAGAAGGGAATGGCAACCCACTCCAGTATTCTTGCCTGGAAAAACCCCATGGACAGAGGAATCTGATGGGCTACAGTCCATGGGGTCACAAAGAGTCAGATACGACTGAGCAACTAACACTTTCATTTTCATATATATATATATGTATATATATAGCTACATTCACAAAGGTTTGTGTGTGTGTGTATATATATCCATAGCAAGTCAGCCAACCCAAAGTGCATCTCATCAAGGTGCATAACTGTCCTTTTCTTCTCAGATCTTCGTATAAATGTATACTTTAAGGACTTTGTGGGCAGTACATTATATAAAAATATTGTAGGCCCACTAAAATGCAAATTATTGGATAAAGATATATACATATATATATATATGAAATGGAATCTATATATTTATAGCAGCCCTATGGACTGTAACCCGCCAAGCTCCTCTGTCCATGGGATTCTCCAGGCAAGAATACTGCAGTGGGTTGCCGTGCCCCGCTCCAGGGAATCTTCCCAATCCAGGGATCGAACCCACATCTCTTCTGTCTCCTGCATTGGCAGGTGGGTTCTTTACCACTAGCACCACCTTGGACAATTATAGGAGATACACACACACACACACACACACGTATATATACACATATACATATATGTATATATAATAGAATCTATATTTATATAATATAATCTGTAATCTGTTTTTATATATAGTATATATTCATATATTATAGGATTTATATATATAATCCAGTGAACTTTTGCTTACCAAAGAGCTGAATCACTGCATGTTGTATTATAATATTATAACAATGTTACAGTTACTGTTAGGCTTCCCTGGTGGCTCAGAGGTTAAAGCGTCTGCCTCCAATGCGGGAGACCTGGGTTCGATCCCTGGGTCGGGAAGATCCCCTGGAGAAGGAAATGGCAATCCACTCCAGTATTCTTGCCTGGAGAATCCCATGGACGGAGAAACCTAGTAGGTTACAGTCCACGGGGTTGCAAAGAGTCGGACACGACTGAGCAACTTCACCTTCACAGTTACTGTTACTCCCTAGTTGCTTCCTTCAACTACTTATTATATAAGACTGTGGTCTATCATTTTATTGCTTTCTTCAGGAATATATATTTTCTAAAATCATAATCATGTATTATCCAATAAATGAAAGAACAATTATGATTGCATTTCATTACTTTACATCCCATCCCCTGCTTTAAGCCTCTCAGTTTCATATCTTTATTGTTCATGGTGTTTATGACAAGTTGATCCTCTTCTCTGAAGATCAGTATAATCATCTCTAAAATGAAGGGTTAGACTAAACTGAAATAATCCACAAATTCCCTTCCAGTTCTAAAATTCTGTGTTCCATTATCTCCAAACTATTGTACAAGTCCATCAGGGAGGCCTGGTGTGCTGCGATTCATGGGGTCGCAAAGAGTCAGACACGACTGAGCGACTGAACTGAACTGAACTGATGAGGCTCTTCTAAAAATAGCTATCTTTTAAAAAACACTTTATTGACCTGCATGAATTGAGAACCGACATGTTATCAGCAACTCCCTTTTCCTTAAATTTGTGATAAGGAAGTCAAACGTGTTTAGAAATATTTAGCCTAAGAAAAGGGAAGGTATAAGGATAATCAGCCTTTGGGTTAATGATTAAATAGGGACTAGTTTTCACTCTCTGAGTGTTTTCACTCTCTTAGTAAAGAATAGACTAAGAGGGAGCAAACTGTACTTAATCCCAGAGTGGATAATGTAATGGTGCATCACAAAATGCTGTAAAAGCTGGAGATGCTTAGTAAAGGTAACCATTTGTTACAAAATATCAGCTAACGTCCCCTCTAGAACAATTAGGAGTTTAAAAGGGAGAAAGAGGGTGCAAAACAAGACTGGAGCTATTTCTCCTCATTCCACATGAAGGTACTTTATGTATTTACTTGTATATTTGTTAATTGCTTATTTTTCTGAGTTATTTCTCCTAGGAGAAAATCCTCATACCTAGCCTATAGGAAATTGACCTTAAAAGATACACACATCATTATTGCTCCCAAGTTAGTCTGTATGCACAAGTTATATGTAGTTAGTTTATATGTATCAAGATATAGTGACAGAACTTGATCCCTCTACTTCCTCTGCACTAACCAGTTTACAATCTGAATGTGTCAGAAGTTTTTAAATTATGTCTATTAATCCTAGTAATCATGGTGCATTGTATAAAAAGACATAATTTCATTCTAAATAATCATTAAGTACAAGTTCAAAATTCAGCAAATCACAGTTGGTGGGCACAGAGGCATAGCTAACCATTAATAATGGGCTCATCTGGTGAACTTCAAGTTCTTCTTTAATGTTATATGTTGAAGGTCATGTATGGGCAGTAAGGATGACAACCCATTCAAGAAGGAAGCAATCTTAAAAGTTTGTTCTTTTAAAAAAGTGTTCCCATAACTTATTCAGTTCCATCTAAATATTGCAAAAAGCCGAACTGCAAATGTTAACTTAAACATGAATAAAAAATGTTGATATTTTATTTAACCTAAGAATAGTAATTATGGATAGGCTGCTTTTATGATTATCATATTTAAAATTTATCATTTTACATTGGGAATACAGGGGGCATTGTCACTGTGATGTTATTATAAGAAAATTTGTTTTGAGTGCATTAAAAATACAGAAGATAATTATTGCAATCTAAGAGGAAAAGTTGTTTGCTTATGACAGGCTGTCAGTAGATGGAGCCTAGGAAGAAAAGTATGGTGGCCGCTTCATATAAAACAGTAGGGGAAGGACACAGTCTCCGAGAAATTTCTCCCAGCTGCTGTTATTAGAGAAATTCTTTTATAGAAGAGAAGCTGTTGTTGGTTTTTTTTTTTTTTTTCTTTCCATTTTTGCTTCCATCTCCAAATCCTTTGCTTTCATGTGGCATGCAAAGCGCCTGTAACTTCTGTTATTGAAACTGCCAACTGGTAAAATGGATTGAGTTGAACCAGAGGAGGATAATAGCCCCACTGAGGCAAATGCATTTTTATACCCCTCTTTAATAAAATATTGTAAGGGATAGCTAGAAAGTTTCCCCTCAGACTTTCATCTCAAATTGTTAGATTGTAGCTGTGTGAAAGGTTTCCTTATTGACTCCTGTCACACAGTTGGAGAGAGGAGGTGAAGAGACTTGTCTGCTGACTTTCTGTGTGCTTTGTCAAATCAGGCACTTCGAGCAGAAGTACGAAGAGAAGGCTGATGTCAGGGAATGCCTTGAAGCAGGAAGTTGGGCTTATCTCCTGTGACTTGTTTCTTTTCTTTCCTTTTAAAGAAATCAGATTGGATTGTAAAATGATGGGAATATGGCTGGACATAAACACGTTTACTGCAGGCTCAGCAGCCATTACACATCATTAGTGAAAGAAGGCCAGGGGCAAAGGGAAACAGTTTGATGTCACTTCCATTGTTTTTAAGGACAGATGCATTCTCTGATGGGAAATAAACTGGCATCTGTAAAATTTAGAGACTGGCAAGACTTTTATGCCCCCCTTTTCTGTAAGTAAGCATAAAACTTTTTAATAGTCATTAATATAAACTGAAAGAATGGGTAATGTTGGAGTTGCTTTTAAAAATGCCAATTATGAAGCAGCTGTGACTTATCAGAATCAGTATATTTCTGTATCAAAATAATATATCTTTTCCTTTCCTGGGTACATACTATGGGTAAGGTACTGCTACAGCTGAAGTTAATGTCACAACCCAATATTTCGAAGGTGATACTTTTTTTTTTTTAATTAAGAAATACAATTTGACCTTAACTTTCCATATGTAAGGGGCTTCCCTGGTGACGGAAAAGAATCTGCCTGCAATGTAGGAGACTCAGGTTCTATCCCTGGGTGGGGAAGATCCCCTGGAGAAGGAAATAGCAGTCCACTCCAGTATTCTTGCCTGGGAAATCCCATGGACAGAGGAGCCTGGCAGGGTACAGTCCATGGGGTTGCAAAGAGTTGGACATGACTGAGCAACTAACACTTTCACTTCCATATATAAACGGCTGTATTCCTTACACATCAACTCTACAGTTAGTCCTATTTTCTGACTTTTCTTGATCTTTATTCTCCTTGCCAAAGAATCACTGTAACTGGCTTGTTCTGCAAAGAGGGGTTTTGTTGTTGTTATTGTTGTGCTTCTGAACATAGTTTTAAGGAACTGAATGTATTATGGAAGGAAATGCAAGATTTCGCTTGTGGCTTCCATGCCCCTACCCCCATTGCCAAATTCCTGCTTTCTGCTTCGAGTGAAATTCCAGGGAAAAGCAACATTGCTAAAACATAACAGGTCCCAAGGAGTAATCTAGACAGAGGGGCCATCTCAGAAAAGACAGTGTCTGTCTGCCCAGCATGGAACTTGGCCCTGCCCTACTTCCAAGCATCTAACACATCCTCATTGTCATTTCTTCTGAACTGTGATTTTTTTTAAGTAAGGCACTTTTAGATGCCCCATATGGTTTAAACAAATCAGAAATTCATGTCCTAAATGTTTCGTTAGTCAGAATAATTAAGTTGATCAGTTCTGGGAGCAGTGGAAGCAAAATAATGGGGTCATTGAAGCAGTCAGGTTCCAGTGGGAACCTGGGCTCATTCAGATATCAAATCTAATAATTGTTCTACACCTGTATGCACAGTCCCATTGAGCAAATTCATATTAAAGCTTTAGTGGAACACTTTCCATGCTGTGATCCAAAGGGACTTGCTTCTGTTTTCACAAGAAAGCGCTGAATATTTTTTGGCAGTATGTTTTCTGTTGTGCATTAACTAAGCTCTGCATATGTATGTTGGTGCCCTGTCCCTACATAGGGAGGGAGCAGAGGGAGATGTATAACCAGGCTGCTTTTCTTACCAGCAAAAGACAATAAAAGTGCAGCCAAGCATTTGCCACCTGGAGGCAAGAATATGAGATGATGGGGCTCACCGGATGGGGTGGGGTGAGGGAAGTTTTGTTAAATAACCGATGCAACCTGGTAGAAATGAGGATCAGTTAACTCTTTCCCCTCATAAAATAAGATGTTTTCAAGCACAATTTTAGGTTATTGAAATAGAAAGGAGCAATTAGACATTTTGTAGTCATGCACTCTTTCATTTCTCCTATGTCATTATATGACTGGAGCAGCAAATTGACTGCTTTTGATTTTCCTACAAGATATCTAAGGAGAACTGACAGAGCTAAAAAAATGTTAAGATCTAAAGAGTAGAGAGATGAATTTAATTCTGCCCTGTAATGACCGTTGAACTAACAGATCAAGGAAAACTAAAAGGTTTGCAGTATGTCCTGAACAACTGTGAAAAACAGATATGGCCAGTCCTCTTTACCAAAAAAGGCCATCAACGCTGAATTAACTTACCTAAAGCATAGTTTTAATAAACACAGGCACTAACTTACTCATGAATACTGTGCTCTAATATTTTCACGTTCTTTGTGGATAAACAAAAAACATATTTATTTGTGTATATATTCCAAAAAAATCATTTCTTGAGTGCCTGTTATTTTCCAGGCACCAAGGAAACAGATGCAAATAGCTGTTCCTGACTTTCCAGGTAAGGTGAAGTCGCTCAGTCGTGTCCGACTCTTTGCGACCCCGTGGACTGTAACCTACTAGGCTTCTCCGTCCGTGGGATTCTCCAGGCAAGAATACTGGAGTGGATTGCCATTTCCTTCTGCAGGGGATCTTCCCGACCCAGGGATCGAACCCAGGTCTCCCGCATTGGAGGCAGACGCTTTAACCTCTGAGCCACCAGGGAAGCTTTCCAGAGCTCCCCGTAAAGTGGGGGATGGCACAGGGACAGTCACGGTAGAAAGCTTGAGCTGAATCTTAACAACGGAGTAGGAGTTTCTCAGGCAGGAAAAGAAGAAAGAGAAGCGTGTTTCAAGAAAAGGAACAGCATTTGCAGACGCAATAGGAGAGCATGGTATACTCAGAGAAGAGTAGGAATTTCCACAATTGCTATAGTATAGTATGAGACATTGGGAAAAGGAATTGTGATTGTTTTCTTGCATGGGTGATGAGGAGCCACTTGCAGATTCTTTTCTAGAATCTCCTAGCATTGTGGAAGGCTGATTGAGTTGAGGTGATGCTAGAGGCAGGAGAGAGTCAATGGGAGTCTCTTAAAAGAGCCTAGGTAATGGAAGAAAGTCTGCGCTAGAGCGGTGGCAGTGATGGTGGGAGGTGATGAAGAAGAAACAGAGGGAAGAATGATTCCGGAGTTAGAAGTGACTGAACTTCTCGGATCGAACCCATGTCTCCTGCATTGCAGGCAGATTCTTTCCCAGGTGCGATTCCTGGGTGGGGAAGATCCCCTGGAGGAGGACATGGCAACCCACTCCAGTACTCTTGCCTGGTGAGTCCCGTGGACAGAGGAGCCTGGTGGACTAGTCTCTAGGGTTGCAAAGGCCAGCTACAACTGAAGCAGCCTGGAACACATGCGCGCATATTAGTTTTCTAGGGCTACTATAATGAAATATCGCAGACTGCGTGGCTTAAACACAAGAGATTTATTGTCTCATAGTTACGGAGGCTGGAAGTCAAGGGCTCAGCAGGGCCGTGCTCCCCTGAGGGTGCTAGCGAGGGATCTGTTCTTGACCTCTCTCGCAGCTCCCGGTGGTTTTCTGACAGTCTTGGGCATTCTTTGGCTTGTAGAAGCATCATTCTGATCGCTACCTTCATCTGCATGTGGCTTTTTCCATTTGTGTCTATCTCTAAATTTCTCTTTTTTAATAAGGACATGAGTCAAATTGGATTAGAACCCATCCTAATGACTTTATTTTGACTACCTCTGTAAAGGTCTTTCCTATATCCAAATAAGGGCACGTTCTGGGCTAATAGGAGTTAGGACCTCAGCCTAAGAATTCGGAGGGGGACCCATTTCAACCTGTATCGTGGCCCCATTCACCAAAATAAAGCAACATGAAAGGAGAGAATAGGATCAAAGGAAGGGAAATCAGTCCAGTTTGTATACTGAGTGTGAGGTTGCTTGGGAACCATCAGGAGAAATGTTTGGAAGGTGATCGAAGCTGGAGCCTAGGAAATGTAAGGCCTTCCCTGGTGGCTCAGACAGTAGAGAATCCACCTGCACGCGGGAGACCTGGGTGCGATCCCTGGATGGGGAAGATCCCCTGGAGGAGGGCATGGCCACCCGGTCCAAAATTCTTGCCTGGAGAATCCTCCTGGACAGAGGAGCCTGATGAGCTACAGCCCATGGGGTCGCAAGGCGTCAGACACGACTGAGTGATGAGCACAGCGCAGAGCACAGCAGAGGGAATGTAAACTTGAGATCCATTATCACAAAGAAGGCAGAGTAGTTGAAGTTCTGTGGATGAGCACCCATCCAGGGTAGCTCGTGGAACGTGTATAGAGTAGTATGGGAAAGGGCAAAGGATAGAACCCTGAAAATTAGTAGTGTATAAGGGACAAGGAAAAGAATGGTAGCTTATAAAAGACACAAGTATCAGGCAAAGAGGTAATTTGAAAATTAAGAAGAATGGCAATATAAAAGCCAAGAAAGGAGAAAATTTAATGGGAGGAATATTTGTCAACAGTGTCAAGTGCTACAGAGAGGTCGAGGAAAACAAAAACTGAAAGAAAAATTCTAAGCCTTAAGACAGGAATGTGATATCTATTCAGAATAGGCCTATTCACAAATATGGTCATCATATTTGTATTACTAAAGAAAATTAATTTATTCATACAGTATAACATTTTATACTTACAGAAATTGTATTTTTTTCCTACATGATCTAGTTAATCTGTAAGAAAGTTTTCACTATTGAAGTATCTTTCAAAAGGTAGTTAAATAATCCTGACAGATGAGACTCTTAGAAGCAATACATACAAATCTGCCTTGGTCTTGAAATTCTGATATTTATGGTTGTTGTATTTTGTGACTAGTGATCAAACAGGATAAAATAGAGCCTTTCAGAATGAGCCGGTAGTGTGACTGGTTAGAAGAATAAGGAAATACCCTTCCCTACAAGTCGTTGTCTGTTTGTATGTGGTCGGCATTGGAGCTCTTAGACCCATTAATGTCAATTTATGTACTACTTCACAATCACACAATCCATATTATCCTTTTCCTCCATTTTCCCTAAAAACACAAAGCCCTCTTCAGAACCAATTTCAAACATTCACAATTAGACCCAGAGTAAATGAAAGTATTGAAACGGTAGAGTTTGTAAACTGTTTCTCATCCCTTACAGATATGGGTATATGGGAACAAACAGCATAAAAGTTCTGATCAGAGAAAGAACAGATATGTATTTAAACGGCTATTTAGTATTGAGAAGGCTGATAAAGACGTCAAAGAGATGCATTCTTAGCTATTATGGAACTATCATCTTGGAAAAGCAGTACCTGAAATGATAGTGATAACTGTGAGACTGGCTAAAATTAAAAGCTGAATTGTGCAGTATAAAATCTGTACTCTTGGAGTCAAGAGGAAAGATCAAGGAAGACCAGAGGGATCAGAGGTTGGACTTGAATTAGGCTCTGAAGACTTTAAAAGGGGAAAAGGAGAAGGTGAAGGCGGGCACACAAGCAAAAATTTGGACTATATGTAGGTTTGTTCACAGTCGTGAAGTCAACTGAACTAGATTCAAGTGTGCTTAACAGAGAAGAGGAGGAAATCTGATTAGATTGAGTGGGGTCTGTGTAACAAAAACAAAAACCAAGTATGTAATCCATAAACTTCTCCTTTACCTTTTTAGCTGCCACAAATTTTAGAGCCAAATTTATAACACATGTAGTCTAAGATCCCTGAGCTACTGTTCACTTTTACCTTCAGATTGCCTTATAATGCAGTGGATCATAATTTGAATATTATAATTATATGCAGTGAATTATAATTATAATTTGATTCTATCAGCCCTGCAAAGTCCTTTTGGAAATTAACTTGTTACAATTTTTATTGCTGTCTTGCCTATTTTTCTACCACTTCAAATTAGGAGTCGAGCTGGGATAGTCTTGTTTCAAATCCACAGCAGCTTTATAAGCTGTGGAGTAAGGTGTCTTTTGGAAGACTGCTCAGAGAGGCAGGTTGGAAGATGACTTGAATGGAAGACAGTCTGGGTATAGAGATTAGTTTAACCAGCACCTTGTTTCTCAGATATTAGTTGTAGTAAAATGGATCTGTAGATTCATTTGAATGGGAATCTAATTCTTTTGGGTCTCTGGTAATCGACTTAAAACACTTTTAATGTGTCATTAACTTAAATATCAACAAATAGAAAAATAGGCATAAAGTCCTTATGTTTTAACAATTTGAATAAAACTATAGAGCATATAAATGACACTAATAAGTCTATTAACACTAATGTGTCTATTGATGCTAGTTGTAATAGTTGAAAGATACAGCTTTGAATCCTGTTAAATATTTTGACCTCATTCATACAAATGCAGAGAATCTCTGTTGTGTACATAGACTGAATAAATTGGTGTTAATCAAGCTTTGTAATCTAACTTGGGATCATCAGATTTCACAGAGTGAAAACTCTGTTATTGGGCAGCTCTCAAATACAAGTTTTAATAGGGTGTCAACTCGATCATTTTGTAAAGTTGTCTTTACAAAAGGCTAAGATTGAAATCTTTATAATATGGATATCTAATCGGCTTACCACTGGAATCAGAAACAGAAAAAGCTATTCAATGCACATTTGCTCCTCTGTCCATAGCTAATTAAGAGCTGTAAGTTGCTTCACAAAGACTTCCTTTTAGTGTACCTCTACTCACACTGGCTGTCACGGGACCTTACATGTCCAACTTCCCTATGCTGTGGGGTTTAATAGCATCTCCCTCTGGAATGACTCAACTCTCTGAAAAATTGTCTTTATTCATATTATTATGAAACTTTCATTAGTTGGGTACATCATATGTTGCTTGGATTTTATATAATACAGAAATAAACAAATGTATATATCCATGAGCAAATAAACAAATGTATGTATCCATGAGCAACAAATGTATATATCCATGAGCAACAAATGTATATATCCAGGAGTACGCTAGTTTCCTATAAGGTGATACAGGATATGCTTACGTCAATATTTTTTATATCAAAATGAAAAAGAACTTTCAATATAACTTCCTTTCAGCCTAGTGAGCCTCACTGTCTGTTTTTTAATGCACTTGGCCCCACCATTAGGCATTGCATTATGTAATCAATATCTGTTACATTGGGCTCTTTCAGAACAGAAACCTAGGACATCTTAAGAAACAAAATGAGTTTCCCTTCCTTCTGTGTGTCTGTTTCTTTTTTTAAATTTCTCTTTGGACTGTGTTTTTTGCCCTACGGAGTAGTACATTTCATCATAAGGTATGCCATCTGTTACTTGCCACCCTCTGGATTGGTTGCCCTTGAGGGGGGCCAAGTGTCCATTGTGATCCATTCACTGGCCTTTGTTGGAGCAGGTGAGCCTATTCAGCACTGCTTCCCTAAGCAAAAAACTACAAGCATGACAGTTTCAGCTACAAGAGGTGCTGGGCATGTCAGGCAAATGACCTGAGATAATGTTTTACTCTATGGAAATAGCAGTTCTTTCAGGGTCATGGGAAATGCAAGTGTAAGTTATATTCATTGCCTCCACTCACTCCTCAGCCTTCGGCAATATGGCTTCTGTTCCCCTTATTGTGCTGAAATGGTTCTCATTAAGGTCTCTAATGACATTCATATTTCTAAAACTGATCGTGTTCTGTCTTTATTTTACTGCATCTGTCTCAGCATGTGATATTATTGCTTATTCCATTTTTTTCAAAATACCTGCTCCTTTGGAGTCCATAATATGTGCTCTAATGTTTTATTCTGTAGTTCTCTGATTATTTGCTGTTTTCTTCAAGGACTCCTCTTCCTATGCTTATCCCTTGAATATCACTGTTTCACAGCATTTGATCATCAGCCAACTGCTTTTCTCACCCTACATACTTTCCTGGGTGATGATTTCAATGATCATCTATGATAAGTCTCCCGAGTCTTTCATACTGTTTCCAGACCTCTCCCCTGAACCTCAGTTTGTAATATTTAACTGCCTGCTGGAAAGCTCCACATGGATGTCTCAAAGGCATCTCCAACTTGAAAAATCCTAAACATAACTCATAATCTTCTCCTCGAATGCAACTTTTCTTCTTAATATACCCTATTTTAGGTGATGGAACCACCATTCTTCCAAATAAGCTAGAAATTGTAGAGTCATCTTTAACTGTTTTTCTATCCTCCATGTCCAAATACTCCCTAATTTTTGTCTGGTCCCCTTTAAGCCTCTCCACTACACGATAAAGAAATTGATCGATCTTAACAATTCTACTCCTCATTGCACATCTGAAGTCCAAGAGCCTTTAACCGGGATGTTATGAATACTTCTCTAGCCTCAAAGCCCATAGTCCCCTGCTTTTAATCAACATAGATTTACTTGTAGTCACACACGTATTTTTCCCATCTCTTTTCTCCGTTTTCTCACAGTGTCTCCTTTACTTGGGAGTATACTTTTGTTATCGTTTAATTGCTAAATTGTGTTTAACTCTTTTGCAACCCCATGGGCCCGCCAGGCTCCTCTGTCCATGGGATTTCCCAGGCAAGAATACTGGAGTGGATTGCCATTTCCTCCTACAGGGGATATTCCCGATCCAGAGCTCAAACCTGCCTCTCCTGCATTGCAGGCAAATTCTTTACCACCGAGCCAGGGGAAGCCCGGAGTATACTTTTTCTCCGGGCTAAGTCAGTCTGATTGTTTAAGAATCAGCTAGAACAATGCCTTCTCTAGAAAGCCTTCCCAGAGATGCTTTCCCTAAGGCTCTGCTTTCTGTGCTCCTGAAGAGGATATCTGTAATCATAAATTCAGTATAACTGTGTTCTCTTTATATGCATCCTTCGTTTCTGTGAGAATGTCTTGAGGGATAGCTCTGAGACTTTTCATTTTGTATCAGGGGATATAATATAATTCAGGTTCTAAAACTGACTCACTGAGAACTGTGTAGCAGATTACAGAAGAAGCTCTAATACATCTCATCAGACTAATTTTTAAACTAAAAGGCCATAATCACTACCTAGTACCTGACTTGAAAAAAGAGTCTGGCTCATTTTTCTCTGATACTGTGACAGGCACATTGTCAGTGTTCGAGAAAAGAATACCAAAGTAAATTGCAGGCCAGTTTTTGGACAGAAGGAAATATGCCTGATGTGGGAATAGACCTTGGTTATGAAGGCAAGGCTCCGTCTTTCCAGTAAATAGGTCTACTCAAGAAACCAAATTAAAGGTCAGCCAGTTGCCTGGTAAATCTGCTGTCCAGGGGGAAAAAATGAGTGGCTGGTTTTACTAGATGCACCATTCAAGCCAAGCTAGGATCTCTAGAAATGATCTCTTCCTTCCCCAGGGAACGAATCTGTCCAGACAGCTGGAATCCTAAAGCAGAGAAGTAATAGAAAGCAGCCTGGCAACATTTTTCTACTCATGGGATGGCAATAAGATAAATAAATTGCTATAAAAGATTTCCATTGCTTCCCAAGGGCATAAAAAAATACCCCCACTCATGACGACTTCTGAAATAGATGAAAAGTCAGAACCTTGATAAATTTTGATTTCCTAACTAATCTTTATTAGTCTTTGTTTTTATAGGCTAATCAGAAAAAGACTTTTTAAACATCTGTTTGTATCTTATCCAAGGTCCCCAAAGTGACTAAAACATGCCACAGTCTCCATAATGAGGCTATCTGGATTTTTAAAAGTGTAATAGTATCATGATGCCGAAATCTTTGGAACATGACTCTTATACTACCAAACATTAAAAATGTTAAGTTTTTACTCTGTCAGGTACCATTCTGGTACTTCTGTGTTATTGCCTCATTTAGTTCTTGTAACTATCCTATTAGGTAGATCTTTAAATATTATTTTCATGTTCACAAAGAGGAAAATAAGTTTAGGAAAACATTGCTATTAAGCAGTGTAACAGAGATTTGAACCCATATGGTCATACACTGAGAACTTTGATACAAAATTATGAATAACAGAGAATTCTTTTTTTTTTTTTTGGTTGGTTGGTTGATTTTTTTTTTAATTTATTTATTTTAATTGGAGACTAATTACTTTACAATATTGCAGTGGTTTTTGCTATACACTGACATGAATCAGCCTTGGGTGTACATGTGTTCCCCATTCTGAACCCCCCTCCCACCTCCCTCCCCATCCCATCCCTCAGGGTCATCCCAGTGCACTGGCCCTGAGCACCCCGTCTCATGCATTGAACCTGGACTGGCGATCTATTTTACATATGATAATATGCATGATTCAATGCTGTTCTCTCAAATCATCCCACCTTGATTGATTCTTGTGTGTGTATGTGTGTGTGTTTCACATCTATCAAAAGATTAATATGGGTCAAGTGCTAGACGATCTCATTTAGTTCTGTTAACACCACCCTACAATGGATGTACTATTATTTGAAGATAAGGAAACATAAAGAATCATTTTTGCAAATACATGAATATAAGGGTGGCCCATTTCTTTGGGAAACCTGTGTCTAGTAACCTATACTAATAAGTTCAAAGACTACAAATACCAGCTAGCTTTACTTGATCCCATCATCATTTGTTGGACTGGTACAAATGGTAGTAAGAAAGAGTAAAGTAATGCTTTGTGCCAAGATTCACCTCTCCAAACCCACACTGCCTGCTTTAACCAGGAATAATAACCCAGGGTATGTATCTTTTTGAAAATGGGTCAGCATTGTCCACCATAGAAAGACAGACTATTTTTCATTTATAGTTTATTGGTAACATGTTGCCACAAAGCAATTTTTAAGTCTTATTTGATTTTACCATTGAAGTCAAACTCTCCAGATGATGTCAACAAAGCTCAACATACCTCATCCTTCTAAATTATACATATCTTTTTGGAGAGGCAATATTTAGGTTCACTTCTTAAGACTAGAACTTTTAGAATTTAGAATCTAAGATACATGAAATCCTTTATAAGTGACAACAGTGTATGAAGACAAATTTATCTCTGCCCTAAAACCAGCGTGCTTGTAAGCCGTTACTTTCTGACTAGGGAACATTCTGTGGCCCTTCTTTAAGCAGGGCAGAAAATGATACCTGATTTGTCCTTTTTTTTTTTCTTTCCATTATGGTGACTTAGTGCAGGTGAATTCATGCAGATTGCATATTGAATCCTAAACTGCTATTTAAGTTAAGAACAATGTGTGCTTTTGCTCTGAAGGCTGAAATTTTTACATCCCACCTAGGTTGCTTCCCTAATTTACCAAGTGCATCATGCTCAGTTCCAAAAATTCAGACATGGAAAAATGTAAAAAAGAAAGCATGATCTCACCATTTAGAGCTAGCCACTATTTTTATTCATATACAGCCTTCCAGACTTCTTTATTATGAAGTGAGACTATAATATGGACCTCTGTCAAGCACATATAGATCTATATGATAATTTAGAAATGGCTGCATTGTATCCTAATGTATGTGAGCCTCATCCTTTATTTATCCAATTCTGTGATGAACAGATAGGCTTTTTACAGTTTTCACTAGTAGAAGCAATGTTGCAAATAACATGGATGTGCAGCCATCCATATTTATACATCTGTCTGAGAATATGAGGACTGGCTTTATTCCAGTAGACTTAAATGTCAGGAATGGTTCTTTGAGATTTCTTGTATGAAGAATGGGTTGCTAGTTAGTAGCCACTGTTTATCATCTAAAGGCTCAGCCTGCACTTGGGTTGTGCATAGACTGCCTTAGAAACTGCAGCTACAAAGGCACCTCTGTCCGTTATGAATATGACATTGAGAAGCCGTGTTTTAACTGTCCTAATTGCTCATATTTAAAACAATTGCTGACTGGCTTCTACCTTAAGGGACAGTTTATATTCTAAAACAATGGCACTGGCAGCTGCTAAAGTGTCTGTGATATTAACCATACAGGTTGCCTTTGTCCGTACAACTGGTTAAGTAATTACGCACAGGCTAGCATGGGGAACGCTGCTAATGGGAAGCACCTGTTTATAGTCGCACACATTGTAAGTTGTAGCTTAATATCGTCCCGCCTCAAAATCATAGCCAGTGGGATAGTTCTATGAGCCTGTTGTTTGGGAAATGGAAGCATCATGCAGGGGAAAGTCTGCCATTTCTGCCTTACTACAGAAGCCAGCGAGCTTATGTAACCCCAGAGAACCCGGGGCTACTGAAGCTGGGGAATTGGGCTGACTCCTCTCAAACTTCCATCATCAGCAAAAAGCAGGTAGCCTAGACCCACAAGATAGATTGTACATGTTAAAAACAAAAAGAGTATATATGTAGTCTTAGAGTGATTTAGAAACAAAAACAGATGACAAGTAAATATATTCTAGGTCAGCATATCATCAACAAAGCTCAGGCAGATCACAAACAACTGCCACAGAAAATGACAGAGGATTGTCCATCATATCATCAAAGTTAGAAAAATGGCTGATGCCTAACATTCTTAGTCATAGGGATTTCTGTCACACGTGGAATAGAAAGGCGTGAGATGACAGGTGGTAGGAAGATTTGACCCTGTGTCCACATTGTCATTTAACAGCTAGTTTATCTGCATCAACCCAAATGGTTGCACAAGTTCTCCTCTTGCCAAGTGCTCTTGGCCCAGGTCACTGCAATCTGCGTGTGCCTTGATCGGCTTTTCTGCTGCCACTGTTAATTGCGCCAGCTAGGCTGCAGCAACAGACCCTAACCCGATGATGCCACAGGGCCTCATTTCTCCTGGCTGGTTTTGTTGTGGGTTTTTTTCTGGGTTGTCTGTCTGTTTTGAACAAACTGCTGTCTTTGTTTTGAACTGCCGTCTTCTCTGAAAATCATTTGGGAGTTTTTTGGGTTTTTTAAAAGACCATTAAAATTAAAATCACATGTTTATGGAAACAGCTATCATCTGATTATGGAAACACTAGGAATCCGGTTGGTGCATTCCCTTTTCATTATTTTCCTCTGTGTCCTAGAAAATAGTTGTGAAATATATGTAGAGTTCTGATTCTCCTTTTTTATCTCCATTGCTTTACATGCCCCCAAATAGGAAAAATTTGATAATTAAAATAGCAACTAGAGGTCACTTTCTCTAATCAAAAATTAATTGCAACATTTCTATTTCTTTTTGTTGAAAAACCCACCTATCTGCTAAGGGCTAATTGAGATGATGTTTTCCCTGATCCCCCAACTCCAGCACTCGAGGGATATGATTTTTCTCTTTGAACCTCCATTGCATGTACTGTTGTTGTTCCGTTGCTCAATCGTGTTGCCTGAGAAATCAGTGCTCACACTTCACTGGACGTAAGGTGTTGACTGAAGCCTAGGGCACTCTGACTCCTTGCAGCCAGTAAGCAGTTCTCATGTACATCCTGGCACTTCTAGTGTTCAGTTCAGTCGCTCAGCCATGTCCGACCCTTTGCAACCCTATGGACTGCAGCACACCAGGTCTCCCTGTCCATCACCAATTCCCGGAGTTTACTCAAACTCATGTCCATTGAGTCAGTGATGCCATCCAACCATCTCATCCTCTGTTGTCCCCTTCTCCTCCCGCCTTCAATCTTTCCCAGCATCAGAGTCTTTTCCAATGAGTCAGTTCTTCATATCAGGTGGCCAAAGGATAGGAGCTTCAGCCTCAGCATCAGACTCTAAGAGATGCTATAAGAGACATATAGGTAGTTTCATGTTAGAGTTGTCTATACATTTATCCTTTCCTTCCTAAAAACTTAAAAGGTGCCTATTATGGTACTCTGCAGATATTTTATTCAGTAAAAATTTATGGGTGGATGAAAGGAAGGAAGAAAGGGAGGGAGGGAGGGTTTTCTTTCCTTTGCCTATATTATTAGCAAATAATATTCTCTGTGTATAAGCAGTATAGTAGACGGTGAATTTTGAACTGTGGTGTTGGAGAAGACTCTTGAGAGTCCCTTGGACTGCAAGGAGATCCAACCAGTCCATTCTGAAGGAGATCAGTCCTGGGATTTCTTTGGAAGGAATGATGCTAAAGCTGAAACTCCAGGACTTTGGCCACCTCATG
>SJYT01038613.1:0-82787 GCA_006410635.1 Cephalophus harveyi | reverse complement strand
GGGGACGACAGAGGATGAGATGGCTGGATGGCATCACGGACTCGATGGACATGAGTCTGAGTGAACTCCAGGAGATGGTGATGGACAGGGAGGCCTGGCGTGCTGCAATTCATGGGGTCGCAAAGAGTCGGACACGACTGAGCGACTAAACTGAACTGAGACGGTGAATTGCAGGAGCAGCTCTTGATTCATTGCTAATGATTAGATGATTAATCAACAGAGGTTTTGAAAAACCTCTGGATGTAATCCACTGTGATAGACACCTGAGCAGATCTGTTACAGTTTGTGTGAATTCTGTTAGTTTGCTCTTCAGTGTAAGTTTCACATATATAATGCACTTGGCCCAGACTTACCTGGTGACTCAGACTATAAAGCGTCTGTCTACAATGCGGGAGACCCGGGTTCGATCCCTGGGTCGGGAAGATCCTCTGGAGAAGGAAATGGCAACCCACTCCAGTACTATTGCCTGCAAAATCCCATGGACAGAGTCTTCAGTGTAAGTTTCACATATATAATGCACTTGGCCCAGACTTACCTGGTGACTCAGACTATAAAGCGTCTGTCTACAATGCGGGAGACCCGGGTTCGATCCCTGGGTCGGGAAGATCCTCTGGAGAAGGAAATGGCAACCCACTCCAGTACTATTGCCTGCAAAATCCCATGGACAGAGGAGCCTGGTAGGCTACAGTCTGTGGGGTCGCAAAGAGTCGGACACGACTGAGCAACTACAGCTATATATAGCTAATGTACTTGGGAGCTTTTCCAACTATTTTCTAATATTATTCACAGTTTTATTTTGTCACTCTTCCATGTTTTCCAGATAGGCAGGCATTGTCATCAGACTTCAACCTCATATAAAATTTGTCTTAGGCCCTGACTATATTTCCTAGTGAAGAAGGAAATATGCATGGCTAATAAACAAAACCAAGAACATTTTTAAAAATTTTATTCATTAACTTTAACATTGAGTCCAGAGATAATTGGTAGCAAGTTCTGTGGCAGTTGAAATACTAAATATACTGACTTTATTCTTTTCTGTGCCATACTTTTCCACAATCTCTTGAAATACTCAAGATATAAAGTATGTAAATACTAATCATTTAAAATCCCAAGAGGTTAATTGTACATGTTATGAAAATATCATGTTTATGATAGATAAAAGTAAGCATTGCATATTTTCTACATTTGTAGCTTAATATGGATTAAGTTTTTAATGCCTTGAAGTAATATTATGCTATGTGATTTTACTTTTATCACGTATTTCAATCTTCCTAAAGTTGCTATAATTGAGTTTGTTTGATAATATGCCTTTATATTACTTTGAGACTTGATAGTTTGCAAAATGTGAGGTTCATAATAGAGACAGAGAGTCGAGTTACTACCTGGCAGAGAGGATAAGAAGAAAGTGAAATATAGAAAAGTGATTTAATCTCACTACTAAAGTTTTGTAAAATATAATTTGCTTTTCCCCTAGCACAGCAGAGTTTCATGCTGATAACAAGCTACTGAATTAATAAATCCATTGCAACTATTGAGACTTTTCCTTTAATAACATGACGAATGCTGAGCATTAAGAAAAGGAAAGGCATTCTTTGTACAGATATTACTTCTACCAGATCTACATCCCTAACCTTAGGAAAAATGCCATCATACACTGAGCAATATCAGTGGGAAAATAATTTGTGCATCTCAATTAGAATACTGTATTTTCCACATAAAATCACACTGTTTCCTGGAACACATTAGCTTATTTTCCAATTGGAAAGATATTTAGAGGTCTATTTTGTTATCATTACATGTGCTTAACTCCAATTACAGTTAATAGGAGTTGTGTGTCTATAGTCACAGCAGCCTCTGAACTACTTAACATTATTGCTTTCCATTACCATCCTCATTAGAATAACTTTCATCTCTTCTACTAACCTGAAGTACCATGGTAATCTGGGTTTCTGTTTTCTTTGCGTGGATTTATTTGCATGTAACAGAGGATATAAATTACATAACATGGCCTGTTTCTAGTTTTGAAAACATTACCATGTCACTGAGATTAGAATAGGGTTAGAACTATTTAGAAGAAAGTGAAGTTGCTCAGCCGTGTCCGACTCTTTGCGACCACATGGACTGTAGCCCACCGGGCTCCTCCATCTGTGGGATTTTCCAGGCAAGAATAGTGGAGTGGGTTACCATTTCCTTCTCCAGGGTATCTTCCCAACCCAGGGATTAAGCCTCGGTCTCCCGCACTGCAGGCAGGTTCTTTACTGTCTGAGCCGCCAGGGAAGCCACTGAAGTAGAAGTAATTGATTGGCTTCTAGACTTGCATTTTGGAAGAGTGGCACATGTATACAATCCTGTTGGAATAAAATAACTTGATATGCTTTAACACCTATGGTATCTAGTACACACTAAATTTGTAAAACATATTATAAAACATGAAAAAAAATATTTACAAAGTAGAAGCACTATCAACAACAAATCTATACATTTAATTCCAATTATTCAAAATTTTGATGAGGCAAAAGTAATGAAGACAAGTGCCTTATAAACTGAGTAGAATTGGTGATGCTATTTTCCTTAGTGCTGGCCTGTACTGTATTTCCAGGGGAAAAAATGATAAGAAGACAAGGAAAGGGGCTTGTTAGGTCTTTAAGAAAATGAAGAACCCAAGGAGAACTCTTACAAACATCACTAGGAACTTGAGAGTAACTTGACTCATTAGCCCTCAACAAATAGACACCTGCCCAGCCTTAGTAGGAGAGGCTAGTTACTACGTATTGAGATTGTCAAGCTGTATTGTTTTCAAGATGTTTTGTGATTATAGCATGATGTAGAGTTCTAAAATGTGCTCAAAAAATACAAGTTTGAAAGGAAAATATACATTATAGAGGATTATTTCCACTAGATATTAAAACATATTGTGAGACTAAAATAATAAATCAGAAGTCATTGGCATAAAAATAGTTGGAAAAATACTTAAGTCAATGGAAAAGAAATGTACCCTAGTGTAGGTAATTTGGTGGTGGCTCAGATGGGAAAGAATCCGCCTGCAATGGGGGAGACCTGAGTTCCATCCCTGGTTTGGGAATATCCCCTGGAGGAGGACATGGCAATCCATTCCAGTATTCTTGCTTGGAGAATCCCCATGGACAGAGGAACCTGGCAGGCTATAGTCCATGGGGTCACAATGAGTCAGACATGACTGAGCAACTAAGCACAGCAGCATAGCACAGGTAATTTAACATATGATAGAGAGGTATATCATGAATCGGTTTAGAAATTCATGATTATTCAACAAATGGTGCTGGAACAACCCATTTCCTCTTTGCAAGGAAAAAAGCAAGCAAGCAATGTGGAAGCTTACCTGACATTGTACAACAGACATTCTAGATCATTTAAATAAATGTTTTTTAAAAAATCAAGCCTTAAAGAACAATAAAAGATACAGTTGAATATCAAATGTCTCTGCCTAGAGAAAGACTTTCTAAGCTTAACAATAAAAGAATGGGTCATAATGTAAAAGACTGATTTAACTACATAAATAAAAATGAAACCATATGTTCTTGAAAGCCGACAACATGAACCAGATAACAGGCAATCAACAAACTAAGGAAAATATTTCAATTGGTTACTATCTATATTTAAAATGTAGAGTTCAAAATAAAAACAAAGCAAAACTAAGACCCTAATAGATTATTGAGTTAATTCATACAACTATTCTGGGATACAATTTGGACTTAATTTTGCATACTTAACAATGCTACTTTTACACATGATGTGTATAAAATAAAATATAAACTATAAGGATGTTCATTGCAAGGCTTTTTAAAATAGAAAAAAAAAATGGAAGCAACCTAAATGTCCAACAGTAGAGAAATGGTTAACCAAATTGTGGCATATTTATACAAAAAGAAGAGTATGTAGCCATTAAAAATTTTATTTTCAGTATCATGTTTCAGAAGTTTAATGGCATACAAAATTTATATTATACAATAAAATGCTAAATGAAAAAAGTAGAACACCAAATTGCATATATAGTTTAAGCTGAACATTTTTTTTTAAAAAAAGACACTATTCTGATAAGTGAAGAGAATGAATCTGGTCAATGAATGGATAAACTGGCTGTCCACCAGGAGATTAGGCCCAAACCTAATACAGGTGCCACCTTCCTTCCAGGTGTTTGTAGTGAGTGAGAAACTGTACCAAGTCAGGATCCTCAAAAACATAGGGGGAGAAAAAAAGCAACAGTTTTGGAATCATGGTACAGAGGGGAAAAAAAGATGTAAGTTCGTATGAGATGATTTCAGTATAACAGTCTAAACTAATCTTTCATCAGTATTTGGCATGTGAATAGCTACTTCAATAGATATTTCCTAAGGTGGCCTAACCCTAGAGAAGGAAATGGCATCCCACTCCAGTATTCTTGCCTGGAGAATTCCATGGATAGAGAAGCCTGGTGGGCTACAGTCCATGGGGTCACAAAGGGTCAGACACGACTGAGAGAATAACACATACACAAGGCAACCTAAGGTTTTCGCGGTTTTCTTAGCCTGAGCTGCATAAAACCCATCCTCTGTTTGCTTTTTTTTTTTTTTTTTGCTGGAAACAACGCCTATCCATTGATGATAAATCTGCCACACCATCATTTTTGAAGAGTTTTGAGGAAAAGAAAGCTCAGAATAAATTGCAGAGGCCTTCTTTTACTTTGTTTTCTAGGCAGCTAATTAGCATTAAAATGGGATGTTTCGCCACTTATTTTCTGTTACCCTATTGGGAGGGTATAGTTGCATTGTGTTTGAGTAAGTCACGTCAATACATCTAACATGTCTGTGAAGCACCAGTTCCTCCATAGACAACAGGTGGATACCTAACCTGGGGGGGGATGAATAATGGACAAGTCTTTTTATCACAGGTTTTCAATCTCAAGTTCACCTGCTCATGCAATATACAACACACAGCCCTCTGCCTTTGGCATACTCTCACTCTGGTAGTGATTGAGCGTTTCTCAGTTACATGTTACAAGCTTGAGTCCTTTGGTCTGTCTCACACCACATTTTTTTTTAAGATTTATGATAAGGTTATTCCTGTTATTTCACCTGACAAAGTTTTCAGTAGGAAAGAAATTAAGAGTGTAGATCTAGATATGGATCTGAAATTTTGTGACATTCAGGTATTTCATGAACGATGTGCTTTGTACATAGTTGTTGAATAAATGATTGCATGAATGAATTTTAGAGCAATACAATAACAGGTTTAATCTATTCACTCAGGACTCCATTGGGAAGGTTTTGAGATGAATGCCAAATCAATTTGTGCTTAGAAAAAGCCTAAAGCTTCTTACTCTTATGACAGTGGGAAAAGCCTTGACAGTGGTTTGAGCTGGTTAACCTGATATTCACAGTGTACAGAAGCACGTTTTAGCTGGGCCATGTATTTACATTTTCTTTTCTGTAACAGACTGGCATATTGTTTTGGATTTGGTCACCTCTCGTACATGGACTGCACATCTTCATATAACTATGTC
The DNA here is from genome assembly GCA_006410635.1 of Cephalophus harveyi. Lineage (NCBI taxonomy): Eukaryota > Metazoa > Chordata > Mammalia > Artiodactyla > Bovidae > Cephalophus > Cephalophus harveyi. Next base: position 77,269 of record SJYT01038613.1, on the reverse strand, counting down.
CTTCTCCTCAGTTTCACACTATGACTATGTTACTCTCTGTAGAAATAGAATCTTTTCACTTTCACTTTCACTTTCACTTTGCCCCAAAGGCCTGGGGCATCAGGCCTTTGGTGACCAAAAAGTATCTGATAGGGTATGCATGCCCAACTCTGGTGGATTTAGAGGGTACATCTTGAGACTGACGTCTGAGGTTCTATATAGCATTAATCCTTGTGTTTACAAACAATAGAGTCCCTTAATGAATTCTTAGACCATGAGGATACATTAACCATGAGGATACATTAGATTCTCTGCTGCTGCTGCTGCTAAGTCGCTTCAGTCGTGTCCAACTCTGTGTGACCCCATAGACGGCAGCCCACCAAGCTCCCCCATCCCTGGGATTCTCCAGGCAAGAACACTGGAGTGGGTTGCCATTTCCTTCTCCAATGCATGAAAGTGAAGTCGCTCAGTCGTGTCCGACTCTTAGTGACCCCATGGTCTGCAGCCTGCCAGGCTCCTCCATCCATGGGATTTTCCAGGCAAGAGTACTGGAGTGGGGTGCCATTGCCTTCTCCGATTAGATTCTCTAGGCTTGCTTATTCATTATGTTACCTCGTACATTCAGAAAATGGAAACAGAAGAAGATTATGACAAATCATGTTCCCTCAGCCTCTGATATGTTTTCCTGTATCTCATTGCACAATATCCCCCACAAGTAAACACACATAGATTGATGCTTCCCCCCATCTTCCTTTCTTTGATTTCCAAAAATACAGCAAGGCAAATTGGAAAGGGAAGCCACTACTGATTAACAAAGCCCTCCCCATCACCTCAGGCAAATATATATTTTCTAAACTATTTACTGTTTGGAGGAGAGATTCCTATATTTTTTTCCATCTAAACAGTTCTAGTATTAGTAGTGTTGGGAGAATAAGATTGGGTAGAAAAGTGAATCTGGTTCGGTCTGGGTCTCCGGGAGTTCTCAAATCATATCGCACGGGCCCCTGCCTCGTTCACCCATGTTTCTAAATGGGAAATTCAGTCGCTCTCACAATCACCCAAGTAACTCCATCACCTCTGACAGCAATAATAACTAGCATTTGCTCTTTTCTCATAAATTTGATGCCCAGTATGTGTCCTGACCTCATAAGGGTCAGAACACTGACTATCCCCCATTAGTATTTAGTTGTATTTTTAAAAATTCCGTGATTCACGGAGCTTCCTTGGTGGTTTAGTGGCCGAGAGTCCGTTCTCCCAGTGCAGGAGACCAGGTTCAATCCTGGTCAGGGAAACAGGTCTCTGAAGATCCCATGCAGCCAAGTAAATAAATAATTTTTAAAATAAATAAAAATTTGATGATTCTCAATCTTTGCCTCAAGGAAAACATGAATCTAGGTATGAAAATTTGCTATCATTAGATTGTGAGCTGTTAGAATGCGAAAAGAGATGAATATTTATATTGCTACTGCTGCTAAGTCACTTCAGTCGTGTGTGACTCTGTGCGACCCCATGGACGGCAGCCCACCAGGCTCCCCCATCCCTGGGATTCTCCAGGCAAGAACACTGGAGTGGGGTGCCATTGCCTTCTCCCTATTTATATTGATAGATATTCATATTATATATACATATAACGTTATCCTCTAAATTGCACTTCTGCACTGATCCATACAAGTCTAGAGCATAAGCATGTATTTTGTACCTAAAATAGTTTTAAGATAAACACAGAGAATTGTAAATAAATCACAGAAACCCAGATCAGTCATTGCTGCCATTATTTCTAGAGTCATTTTTTCATAAACAATGTTGGAGGTTGACATTTCGAAAATACAAGTAATGACCTTTACAGAATTGCTTCTACTTATAATTATCTCATAAACATAGGGACCAATTAAGTACCAAAAATCTTTAAAGAGAGACAGAGAAGGAAGGGAGAGAGGGAGATAAAGAGAAAGGAAGGGAAGGACTGTAGAATAGTTCTCTTGTGTGTATGCCGAGAGCTGGATTTAGGCTGTGAACCAGTGTGTATCCTGCCTTCCAAAAGCTTTAATGTCCTTTTCTCAGTTCATTTTGACTCGAAAGTTTATTTTCTCACATCAGATGCTACCAATAAAGCTGCAGTTTGATGTGAATCCTGACATCATTTACTTCTGCAAGGCCAGGTTTTTGTATATGGTGCTTTTCTTGAATCCAGTGGGCAGTGACAGTGGTATGGGGTACCAATAGCATTCCTGGAGTGAACATGGCTGCCAGTTGGCCTTCATGTGTGGGATTACCAAGGCACAAGCCTTTTTCTCCAGCTGGGACAATCCTCTGTGAATGCCACCGTCATTCTCGTGTCTGATCGCTTTAACACTGAGCTCTGAAATGCTAGCAATGCAATGGTAGCCATCATATTACAGTCTCTTTTGTAAATGTCTTCTAAAAAGTCCCAGACCAACCTGTATGTGAATCAGTGACATCTGAGTAATAAGCCCTTTATCTCAGAATGTTATCTTTACAATTTTAGTGGATTGTGATTGGTATCACATATTAAATAATGGAATTTTTAATAGTATCTTTAAAAGGATACCCAAATGATCGATCACTCAGATATATCTCTGAATAGAAAAAATCTCTCCTTCTTTCTCACCTCTCAGTGATAATAATGCATGATAAGGCACTCTAAGCATATGGCTGCTGGGCTCAGTACACTCATACCGTGGTATTAATGAGGCCAAGGTCGTGGAGGCCAGTTAGCTTCGCTCTGTCTACTGACCACAGACTACCCGGAATCGCTCAGGAAACACTGGTGGTGTGCTTCCCATCAAGAAAGGCAGATGAGAAAAGTTCCATGGCAAGACCTCCGCATTTCTCACAGTCCATCCTCCCCACAGGAGAGGCAGGATACATTCCAGGGTGTCATCAGCTTCTCTCTCAAATTGCCAACATCCACTGATCATCAAAAAACTAACAGAGTTCCAGAAAAACATCTATTTCTGCTTTATTGACTATGCCAAAGCCTTTGACTGTGTGGATCACAATAAACTGTGGAAGATCCTGAAAGAGATGGGAATACCAGACCACCTGACCTGCCTCTTGAGAAACCTGTATGCAGGTCAGGAAGCAACAGTTAGAACTGGACATGGAACAACAGGCTGGTTCCAAATTGGGAAAGACTGTGCCAAGGCTGTATATTGTCACTCTGCTTATTTAACTCATATGCAGAGTACATCATGCGAAATGCCAGGCTGGATGAAGCACAAGCTGGAATCAAGATTGCCAGGAGAAATATAAATAACCTCAGATATGCAGATAACACCACCCTTATGGCAGAAAGTGAAGAGGAACTAAAAAGCCTCTTGATGAATGTGAAAGAGGAGAGTGAAAAAGTTGGCTTACAACTCAACATTCAGAAAACGAAGATCATGGCATCTGGTTCCATCACTTCATCACAAATAGATGGGGAAGCAATAAGAGACTTTATTTTTTTGATATCAAAATCACTGCAAATGGTGACTTCAGCCATGAAATTAAAAGACACTTGGTCCCTGGAAGAGAAGCTATGACCAACCTAGACAGCATATTAAAAAGCAGAGACCTTACTTTGCCAACAGAGGTCCATCTAGTCAAAGCTATGGTTTTTCCAGTAGTCATGTATGGATGTGAGAGTTGGACTATAAAGAAAGCTGAGCACCAAAGAATTGATGCTTTTGAACTGTCGTGTTGGAGAAGACTCTTGAGAGTCCCTTGGACTGCAAGGATATCCAACCATTCGATCCTAAAGGAAATCAGTCCTGAATATTAATTGGAAGGACTGATGCTGAAGCTGAAACTCCAATACTTTGGCCACCTGATGAGTCATTGGAAAAGACCCTGATGGTGGGAAAGACTGAAGGCAGGAGGAGAAGGGGATGACAGAGGATGAGTTAGTTGGATGGCATCACTGACTCAATGGACATGAGTTGGAGTAAACTCCTGGAGTTAGGGCGATGGACAGGGAGGCCTGGCGTGCTGCAGTCCATGGGGTCGCAAAGAGTCAGACAAGACTGAACGACTGAACTGAGACTGAGATCTTCATCTTAGGGAGGAAATGAGTAGGAGCTTGGGAGGCCCCAACATCTCCCTCTGAGTAAAGCAGCCTTGACGTTTAGGCACTAACTTTGCGTTATAATCCCCCATCATACCATTGATTTGCTGTGCAACCTTCATCACTAAAGCAGAGATAATAGGATAGAATGGAACGGGTTCACCTCCTGGGGATGTTGTGTGAATTAGCAAATTAACGAGTGTAAAGTGTGAGCATTTATGTAAGTGCTGGTGGTTGTGATTATTTCTAGGGACCTAGTCTCATTCTAAATAGAGAATCTAAGTATATTATGCTTCTGTCAGAAGGGGATTTTCACCCACATCAATTGCATTTAAGCTGAGCATAAAACAGATGTGATAATAACATAGTAGTGATCACCACAATGCAGAGCTGTAAACCTTTTCCCTGTTAAAGCTAAAACTATTTTCTGCAACTTTCAGTGCTTTTAAACTTTGCTTTCCAAGCTTTGTGCCAGCAGTTCTCTCTACAGTGATTATTTTTCCTGTGACGGGTAAGGGGAACGGGACTTATTCATTTTTCATTCCCATAATGACTCTATAATGTATTGAATTTGTTTACATCACACAATCAAGCAAAGACTTGGTAGCTGATTTGATTGCCACATATTGCAATCATTGTAAGCAATAAAAAAACACCTCTTTTTCAGCTCTGCCCACACTGGTGTCCTCTACAGGTAGCCAAGATACAGATTGAAAACTCATGGGGAATTGAAGTGCTTTCCAACAAAAGGCACTGTACATAGATCCTTTCAATTTAACATCTTTACCAAGGAATTTTGTTGTCGCCTGCTATTTCGAAAGGGACTGTGCTTGAGAGAATTCTTCCATTTCTTTTCTCTCTCTGACTTCACTTACCAAGAAAAGTCATTTAATGCTATTTCAGACTCTTGAACTCAGCCTGGGAGCTACAGCGTGAACTCCTCAGATCTGGGCTTCATGTTACTTATTTACATATTCATTTGAATTAATTTTTCAGGACTGTTTGAAAACCTCTGTCAACCTGACATCATGCAATAGCTGGGATCTAAAGCTCACCATGTTTTTGGTTCTCTTTTCTCTTTGTCTTATAGATAACAGACGAGTACCTTTGGAAAGGTCACGGTCTCGCCACAATGGAGGTATCTCATCTAAGTGATTCCTGATGCCAAAGAATAAGAAAATATTTAAGTAAACACAATCATACAGTTTGAGAAGAACAAAACCTACTCTCAAGGGATGGAGAGGAAATAAGTACATTTCTGCAAAGATCAAGCTAAGCTGGATGAAATTATGTGCATATATAAAGCTATTGCAAGACTCCTCCCACAGTTATACTAACACAAACACAATTGCCAGGATTTTAAAACATGCATTTCATTTTAGTGTGAAGATGTGTATTATTTGTTATTGTGTGTGACCTGACGGTGATGATAAAAAATATAAGAAATTGAAGAGTTCTAAAGGCATTCAAAACCATTCAGTCTGTCAAAAATGTATAATGTTACTCAAATTTTGTCACACACCACCTGCCCAAAAAAAAAGGAAGAAAAGAGAAAAGAAAGAATTCATTAATGTCTACTGATTGCTGTTAAATAGAAAAGTAAAAGACCAGTGAAAATGTGTGTGCTAATGGTTTGGAAAGGCACTGATATTGCACACTCTAAAAGAAGCCATCTTGGAAACTCAGAAAATGTACTACTTCATCCCCTTCAAGTTATTTAGAATCTAATCTCAAGTGAAAGTTGATGGATTCATCTGCTTTGGCTGAAATTAACCCTAACATTAATCTAGAGTTTCAGCATGATATTGCAGGCACGTATCATTGCTAAAAATAAACCAAAGTTTAACAGAAGCGGTTAGAGAAAGTAATTTAAACTTTATTTAAAGAGGTATTTTATAAGTATGCACATATATCTACTTTATACAAATACTTTGTATGGCTATTTTTGAGAAAAACCTCACATTTTAATGTTTATGCTAGAGTTGAACCTGCAAATTCTGCTACCTTTATTTAGATTTTTAAAGGTAAAGATTGATCCCTGTTCTCCATGGTTTCTTTCTTCTCTCTGTTGCTTCTTACTACCACGAGCCCCTTGAAAGCACGGGATAGAGTTCTAAGAGACCTGAGAGGAAAAAGATTTCTCTCTGCAGGAGGCAGCAGAAAACTCTCTGATAGGTCAATTGTCTTAGCTGCCTCTTTTCCTCCCCCTTTCCCATTCTGCCATGGTGATTTGAAGAAGAAAAATGATATACTTTATATATGTATAGATATTTATATATCCTGCTACAATAATTCCACATCCCAGTGACTAACTGAACTTCTCAATCATCATCATACTTACCTTATTATATTAACAAATCATTTCAATGCTGCCAAAACAACTCTAGGAGGAAAAACCAGGCTCTACATTTTTCTTAAATAGATGAGAGAGGAAAAGTCATACTTAACTTCTCTATTACTTTTTAAAATGCATTGAAAGAATGTAGTATAACTTCTCTGGAGTATAATTTTAAGACTAATCCATGCAGATGATTATGATTATTGTAAAAGTTTTCTTATAGGTATATTTCTTATATAGAAAATCCTATTTCTACTTCCTCTAAAGCACATTAGAGATATTCAGAAAGAACAAATGACTGGCTTGGCCAGTCACTACCTGAGATAATGAAAACAAGTGACCAGTAGCTCACAGTTTCTTTTATACAAATGTATAGTCATTCAAACTGCTGCCTGTTCCTCCAGTTCATTCTTACTTAGGTCTTATCCTTTGCAAAGCTCTGAAGATGCTACAATAGAGAAATCAAAAGCAGTAACAGAATCTGAGATTTTACAATTTTATCCTGTCTTAAGACACACACATATGCACACACACAAAGAAGTTTAAGGGATATATCAATTTCACATGCTGTTTTTTAACAATAGCAACAACAAACACTTAGGTTCTACTAATTTATGTAAATACTTAACATATTTTTAACTTCACAAAGTCTTTTCTGAAATCTTCATTGTATGGCTTCTTTGAGTCTTTTGATAGTTTTTCAGACTGTAGGAAAATGAGATTTTGAAATATTCATCCTGACTAATATTTAGGGACATTTCCCATGCCATATTATCAAGCTAGTCAAGGTAGAAATACTGTTGCATATCACCTTTTCCAGATGTGAACTTGCCTTAATTTTTAGTCTGTGGGGAAAAAACAGTACAGTGATTGATAAATTATATATTTGTATTTAGAGTAATCCTACACACTTTTCACAAACATTGAGACTTTTCAGGGTCTTTCATGAAGTTCTGATAACTCAATTAAACGGTTTGCTTCCCAGATTTATAATGATCCTGCTTTAGCCATTTGTAGTTTGTTTTGGGTTGAAAATTATCACCAGAAAAAAATACATAATGACATTTTTAGTACAGAGTGTATAGAGCCAAATTATACTAAATCTTTTATCGGGTTTATTGCTGCCATAATTGAGAAGCGCCTTCCCTGGTGGCTCAGATGCTAAAGAATCTGCCTGCAGTGCAAGAGACCTGGGTTCCATCCCTGGGTCAGAAAGATCTCCTGGAGAAGGGAATGGCTACCCACTCCAGTAATCTTGCCTGGAGAATTCCCTGGACAGAGGAGTCTGGTGGGCTACAGTCCACGGGGTTGAGAGCAAAACCACTCTTTGAGCTTCCCAGGTGGCTCAGATGGTAAAGAATCCGCCTGCAGTACAGGAGACCTGGGTTCCATTTCTCCTGCCCCCCTGGAGAAGGCAGTGGCTTCCCACTCCAGTGTTCTGGCCTGGAAAATCCCATGGACATAGGAGCCTGGCGGGCTGTAGTCCATGGGGGTCGCAAAGAGTCAGACATGAGTGAGCGACTAAGCACATACACATACAGTTTCTGCAGATTTTCTTCAGTGTTTTTTAATAGTGCAAAACACTTTAAAATGTTTACTAGTTGTATTAGTTTCCTTTGGCTGCTGTAATAAATTACCGCAAACTAGGTGACCTGACATATCAGAAATTTATTCTCTCATGGTTGGTGTGGCCAGCTGTCCAAAATCAAGGGCCGCGCTCCCTCCAGAGCCTCTCGAGGAAAGCCTCCCCTTGTCTCTTCCAGCTTTGGGTGGCCACTGGCATTCCCTGGGTTATGGCTACATCTCTCTCTGCTCGGTCTTCACATTGCCTTCTGGTCTGTGTACTTAATCTCCCTATGCCTCTCTTTTAAGGACACTTTTGTTGTAATTTCAAGCCCACTGAGACAATCCAGGATAATTTCATATGAAGATCCTAAATTTAATTCCAAATAAGGTAACCTTCAAAGGTTCTGGGGATTAAAATATGGACATATCTTTTTGGAGGTGACCTTTAGCCCACTACAGTCTGCCTTCTGGACCCCCAAATTTATGTCTGTCCCCTGTGCAAAATATATTCAGCCTAACCTAATATTCCCCAAAGTCTCAAACCTAAAGTTTAAACTCTCATCCAAACATCATCATTTCAAAAGTCCCAAATCTCATCTAGATCATCTAAATCAGCGACAGGTCAAAACCCTAGGGCAAAATTCCTTTGCCTCTGTGAATCATTGAAACATGACCTCAACAAGGCTTCTGCTTCCAAAATGCAGCAAAAGGATAGGCATATGATAATAGTTAGAGACATTCCTATTCCAGAAGGAAGAAAATGGAACAGACATAGAAAGGAGTTCCTGTCCTGATGAGTTTCAGAATTTGGCAGAATCCCTTTCCCTGGTGGCTCAGATGGTAAATGTGGGACACCTGGGTTGGAAAGGTTACTCCCTGGTTGGGAAGATCTTCTGGAGGACGGCATGGCAACCCACTCCAGTCTTCTTGCCTGGAGAATCCCATGGACAGGGGAGCCTGGCGGGCTACAGTGCGTGGGGTCGCCAAGAGTCCCTGAGCCGCTCAGCACAGCACACTGGTCTGAGCGCCATGTCTTGTGACCTCAGCCAAGTGCCTGAGCCTCAGTTCTGTTCTCAGAATCCCCTTAGGTTTCAAGGCTTGACAGTAATCCTCCTTGTCTCAGGGTTGCACCCTTTAGGTCTGCAGCTCTGCCCTAAGTTATCTTTTCTATCGAAGGGTAGTGTCTGTTTACAGCTTAATCAGCCTGTTTCTTGCCTGTAAAGTTTTGGTCCTCCGACAACCTTCTCTCATTTTGTCCCGTCTCTGTCCCTTTCGGGCCAAGATGGAACCGTTTCTGCTGGTGTAACTTTTTAAAAAAGCTTTGTGGGCTCCTCATGAATATCATATTGATTTAATGGAGAGGCAAGAGAGTCCTCACAGATCTTTGCCAGATGCCGCCTCTGCTCCTGGCTTTGATGCAGATGAATGAGTAGGTCAGGGAGTCAGGGCCTATCTCTACAACACTAGGCAAAGGTTGCCTGTCTCAGCTTTACCTCCAGAGCCCTGTCCTAACAGTGCATCTCTTCATTTTAGCGTCTTTTGCAATCTGAATAGGTTCAGAAGTTCCTGAATTATCAAGTGCTGGTTCCTTTCTGCTTTCCAGTTCTTTCTTCGATTTATCCCTTTCTCTTATATTTTACTATAAGCTCAAGAAAAATCTAGACCATACCGCCCATGCTTTGCTCTCACGTTTCCTCAGCTGAATACCCAGATTCGTCACTTACAGATCTACTTTCCACAAGACGGTTGGAGACAATCCGGATAAGCTTTTTTGCCAGTATATAATAAAGGTCACCTTTCCTCTAGTTTTCAATAAAATGTTCTTCAGTTCCTTCTGAGCCCTCAAGAGAAGCACCTTTAACATTCATATTCTTCCCAACAGTCTGTTTAAAGCAACCTATCTTTTTCTATCATATACATCAATATTCTTCCCGCCTCTACACATGATGTAATTCCACAGCCACTTGTACATTTTTAAGTATTTGTTATAGCAGCCCCTGACTTCTTGGTACCCAAGTCTGCGTTTTGTTGCTGTGGTTGCTGTAACAGAGTATTCCACAGGTGATCACTGCAAAGAACAGGCATTTATTCTCTTACTGTTTGGGAGGCCGGAAGTCCTCACTGAGGTCTTGGCAGGGCTGGACTCTGTCTGGAGCGTCTAGGAGAAAGCTTCCTTGCTTCTCCCAGTTTGTGACTGTCATCATTCCTTGACTTGTGACCAAGCCTCTCTCTTCTCTATCTTCATATCGCCTTTCCCTCTGTATATCTAACGTACCTCCACCACTTTCTTATAAAGATACTTGTGAAGGCATTTAAGGCCCATCAGCTTATGCATAATCTCCTCATCTCAAGATCCTTCACTTAATTACATCTGTGAAGACCCTTTTCCCAAATAAGTTAACATCAAAGGTTCTAAGCATTGGGAGGTGGACGTATCTTTGGGGAGTCACCATTCAGCTCACGACACTAGTTGTTGCACATAATGTACTTTTCACTTTTTAAAATGCATCTTTGGTGCTCAAGTCAAATTCAGTGTTGTCTCTAAAGGCCATTGTGTGCATAGGCTACTGCATGCTTTGATGTTAAATGGCTGGACAGTCTATTCTAAAAATCCGTTGATACTTTTCTTACTACAGCAAATTAGCTTGAAAAAATAATTAGTTCCAACTATGAGCTCTGGTGTATCTTTTATGGAGTCTTTGACCAAATATTTTCTATGATTAATAATGTAGGTATAAAGCTACCTCTGATACAGAAGTGTTCTTTATAAGTTTATTTTAGATATTGTGAATCCCTTAACTGAAAGGAGAGGTGACAGCAAAGCCTGTTTGAATGGATACTGAGGGAGGTTGTGCCCATACCAAGACACTCAGAAGAAGTATTTCAGTAGCAGAAATATGGATTCATGTTCTCGTTTTGCCTCACAATAAATGCCTGTCTCTTTGCAGGACCAAGAATGACTTGCAATCTATCTGTAATGCATACTTACTTATTCAATAAAGCTAAGATTACATTAAATGTTTTATTGCCTATGATAATTAATATCAAGGATGGGTGAAAAGGTGCCAACTGAAGTAGAAAGGCAGGATGTAAGAATGCTCCAGAAGGAGAAGCTTCAACTTAACAAAAGTACCCGAGTATTTCCACAAGGACCTGGTCAAGTAGAAATCATGGGATATATTCAAAGACACACATACCTGTGGGAATCATAAGATTTTCTCTAAGTATTCTTGAGCACTTCTTGCCAGAGTGGTGGAGAGATGTTTGCACACCTCAAAAGTGCAGAAAAGTCAGAAGGGTGATTTACATCCTCCAGAGAAACTGTTTCTACAGAGGAGGGTTTTTAACCTTTATTATACAATGAAAGTAAATGGGCTTCAAATGCTCAGAGGGGTAAAAATCTGGAATTAGAAATAAAGGATTGTAGATAATTATTCTCTGGAGGGCTTTCAAAAGAATCTCTCATCATAGGTGGGCTGACTTGAAGATGAATGGTTGGACAAGGTAATAACCAGGTCTATAAATGATATGGTCCAAAGTACCTGGCAAGACCATTGTTTCCCTTGGAATGGTTTCCTCCAGGACTCAAATATATTAGTTTTTTTCTCCCGCATTGACCCAAGTAGGAAAACTCCTTTGTAGGGAGTCTGAAAACCTGAGTATCCACAACTAGGGGAATTTGAGCTCAAAGGAAAGTAGAAATCTGGAAATTGATATATATGCAATGCATGTAACATGGTATGTAATTTTGATTTATAGTAAAAAGAAAGCAATAGCCAAAGAGCCCATTTACAGACTGAATTTATTTAGATGTCTAGAGTCCCAATAGCCACAAATAACATATTATTATAGTTGTATCCATTTCAGGAAAAAACAACTTACAAATTCATGAAATGTACAAATTATGACTTTGTTCCTAGTTCTTGGAGATTAGCCAGAATTCAGACTTTAGCCATGATGACCCTATATCTTGGCTAATAGAAGTTCAGCCAGTATTCTTACCTATATTTTGGCTTAGGTGCAGACAATGTTTTCACCCTTTGATGTGTATGAGCAAAGCACAAGAGCTCTTATCATATTATTAGAAATATTAATAATAAATCTTCAACTTCTCTACTTTACTAAAGGCTCCAGTGTGGCTATTCTAACCTTCGAGGGCCCATTCAGTGGACACTGATTTCAGGACCCAATTATGAGTACAACCCACAGCTCTGCCTTCAGGGATCTCACAGTCTAATGGGAGATGGGACATGTACAAAAACAACTGAAATTCAAGATGGAAAAAGAGCAGTCAGTGTCAAAAAAGTGGCACAGATAAGGCCTTAGGAAAGTTCAGAAAAAAGCAATGTCATAGAGAGGTGAGGTGAGGTGGGTACTGAGGTGGAAAGCAGGTATCGGCATAGACTTGTGGGCACTAGTGGCATTTGAAATGAAATTTAAAAGGTAAGTAGATTTGGACATGTCAACTTTTTATTCATTCAGTCAAAATGTAATGAGCACCTCCTGTGTGCAAACCACAGAGCTAGGCTCTGAGACCAGAGCCGTGAACTGGACAGATACAGCCCTGTTCTCGCGTGTGTGAGCAAAGCACAAGGGCTCTTCTCATATTATTAGAAATATTAATAATAAACCTGCAACTTCTTTTTTTTGCGAGGAAGGAGAGAAGGCATGAGCAGAAGTACAAGCTTGGATGTGCAAATGTAAAGAATGTGGAACAATTCAGGTTGGATAGAGCGTAAGGTCCATGAAAGTCAGCAGTGGTTGTGTGGTTTGCTCTTGATTTTATAAATGTCGGGAAACACTGAGAGATTGGGAAGACCCCCTGGAGAAGGGAATGGCAACCCACTCCAGTATTCTTGCTCGGAGAATTCCATGAGCAGAGAAGCCTAGCAGGCTACAGTCCATGGGGTTGCTGAGAGTCGGACACAGAGCAACTAACACATTTCTTTGAGGAAAGAAAGAACATGGAGCACTTCAGGAGATGGTGCTGGAAGCTGTGTGTAAGGCAGCAGGAAGAGGTCACATAAGCCTAACTTTGTTGAAGGCAATTGGAAAAACACTTTTTGCAATAATACTTTTGATCATTAATGAGGGCTCGAACTAGGAGAGCATCAGTGAGACAGACCCAAGTAGCATCTCAATAACTGGCAATCAATTAGATGTTGAGGGTATGAGGAGAAGAAATATCAAATCTGACACCAAGATTTCAGGCCCGAATGACTGATGGGCTACTTTCAAGAACAACAACAAAAATTGAGCACAAGAAGAAAAGCTCATCTTTGCAGTGGGACCATGGATATGCACAGCTACAGCTCTGACACCTGATATGACCCCATTATTGGTGGTGTTGAATGGCTCATACAAACCTCACACAAGTAGCATCAAGTCATGAAGACATAGAGCAGAAAGGAAAAAAACGATTCCACACGAGGACGTATTTAGTGACCTTATAGTGATTATGGTAATAAGGGCCAGGGTGAGCTCTCTAGGCTATGTGCTTTTCTTGCCTTCTTTTCCCCTTTTCCAACCCCTTCTCTTTTCTTCTCAATAAGACTGAAAGTCAAAACAGTGAATGACTGTTCAAAGAAGGGAAAAACTGACAAAACTCGAGTGAATATTAAAATATCCTGATTCAGCTTTGGACTCTTACAGGAAAGAAAGGCATTTGAATGAAGTATAATTTAGGGGAAAAACTTCAATTAGTTCATAGCTAGGACTTCTTAAGTGTCTGGTTAATATTTTAAGTCATACATTTAAGAATTTCTTTAACCATTTATCATTTATTTATTATTTATTTTTACTTTACAATATTGTATTGGTTTTGCCATACATAAAAAGAAAAGAAAAAGAAAAATAACATACACACAAAAAAATAATTTCTTGAACAACGATTACTTGCTTACAGAACAGCAAATTCTACTGTTTTCTCAGCAATCTCTCAGTCTTTTAAACTCTACTCAGGTCTATTCCCTTTCTGCTAAATACCTTTCTACTCCAAGAATCATTACTTCCCTCCTGAATACATTCAACTGCTGGGGACATGTGACACTGAATGGCTTTATTTTAGCTAATTTTGGTTTTATTGTAGAAGGGGACCTGGGTTTTGACTCTGCTCCATCTCACCTTCACCTCACAAGCATCTGGTGTTAGTGTCCTTTTGTTTTTCTCCAGGAACCTGAATATCACAAGGGGAATCACATCAAAAATAACCACATACTATGAATTTCCTCTTTAAACACTTTTTGAAAATCTATGACATATAATAGCTGAGTGACATATCTATGACATATAATATATATATAATGACATATAACCCATGACATATAATAGCTGTCACCTAGACCTGCTGACAAAAATCAAGTAATGAGCTATTGACCCAGCTATGGTGGTGCTGGGGGGCGGGAGCAGGGGAGGAAACAGATGAAAGGGGTCAGGAATAAGGCCCCCTTAGCAGAACTCAGTATAATCATAAAAATAAAGCATCTGTTAGATATCAGTGCCCTTTCAACTGCAGAGCATCTGGGATAAAAAGCTGGCTTGCTGCGACCTTGTATTGTGTGGTGCTTTGTACTTTGGGAAGGACTTTCACTTTTCATATCCACTATTCTATCTCATTTCCTCTTAGTCTGTGAGCATCCTGAAGGCTCCTCTAGCTGATTAACCCACAACAGCAACCTTCCCATGAATCTCTCTCCTTCAAGGCTACCCTGATCACCTCATTGCCAAATCCTCCGAATTTCCCTTGATCCTCACCCTGCTTGCTTTCCCTCAGTTTGGCACAAGGTCCACCTAGGCTTACCTTCTCCCACCCAGAAAACTCTTCACTCCTGTTAATTAGTGGTTATCTTCACGAGAATGCTACATATAGGCAGTAGCTCCAGTGTTCATTTGTATTCTCCCACAATCAGGGTTGTGGGGGCCATATCCATGGCTTTGACAGTTTCCCATGAGCAGATGACTGAGATCTCATCAGAACCCCAGAACCACCTTCCCTCTTTAAAAGATAACTCACACACTAAACTCAGTATGTGGTATGTGCATGCTCAATCATCTCCAACTCTTTGCAACCCCATGGACTGTAGCCTGCCAGGCTCCTCTGTCCATGGGAATCTCCAGGCAAGAATACTGGAGTGAGTTGCCGTTTCCTCCTCCAGGGGATCTTTGCACCTGTGTCTCCTGCATTGACAGGTGGATTCTTTATCACTGAGTCACAAGCCCCAAAGCTTAGTATATTCCCAACCAAATATGTTCTCCTCCAGCAAGGTGATCCTTTTCTCCAGGTTGCCCATCTCATTATGGGTAATACACTTCTCCCAGTCTCTAAAGCTAGAAACACCAGAAACATCTTTGTGTGATTCTGACTCCCATAATATCTAGTCAGGCATAGACGTTGGTCTGCCTGTTTTTGGTCTTTTACCTCTTCAACTCATCCTTCACATTGCTAGAGATTGCTTCCTAAAATGCCATTCTTGATCCACTTCAAAAAAAACAATATTGGGAGAGGGAGAGGGTGGGATGATTTGGGAGAATGGCATTGAAACGTGTATACTATCATGTAAGAACGAAGCACAAGCCTATGTTCGATACAGGATACAGGATGCTTGGGGCTGGTGCACGGGGATGATCCAGAGAGATGATATGGCGTGGGAGGTGGGAGGGGGATTCAGGATTGGGAGCTCATATACACCCATGGTGGATTCATGTCAATGTATGGCAAAACCAATACGGTATTGTAAAGTAAAATAATGTAAAAATAAAATTAAAAAAAAATACAATATTGTAAAGTAATTAACCTCCAATTAAAATAAATATATTAAAAAAAGAATGAAGGGAAATATTTGGTTTAGTTTAACTGTATAACCTTAAAAAAAATCAATTGTTCCCTTTAATTAACAAAACTATTATAGGTGTCAGAGTTTCCAGGAACAGACTCAAATGTAATTTTCAAGCCCTTTCACCATCCCTCCAGCCATGCTACACTGGATTTATCATTGGAGCTTGCCAATGATAAACAAACATGTACACAAATACACATCCCCAAATGTGTATTTTCATTCATGCCATTTTATGTACATGAAGTTTACTCTGAATGGTCTGACCTCACTGCCCAACCTCACCCTTTTTCTATTAATCCTTCAAGGACCAGTGCTGCCTTTCTGAAGCCTTCCTTAGTTCTCCCTTCCTCATTAAAATAAATTGTGTTATCTACGCTCCCACAGCAATTTGCTCCTACTCCTATTATGGCCTTTATTTCATTCTGCCTTCTACTAGAGGTAGTTGTCTGTGTCCTTGACTAAAGTGTAAGTTTCTTGATGGCCCTGACTGTCTCATTCATCTCTGGGCCTTTACACAAAGCAATTTCTCAGTGAATTAATGTATAGTGTCAACTCTCAGTAAATTAAACAAATGAAAAGGAATGTTTGGTACAGGTAATGGAAAATCATAGAAACTACCATAGCTAATTTCCTCATCCAGGTGAGAACTCAGCCTTCATCATTGTCCTGGGAACTGAGGGCCTACCTAAGGTCAGCATCAAGGACAAGCTCCCCCAAATGTGGATGACTGGAAGTAGGTTTCAGAGGAACACTTTCAGGAGCTGATGACTGACTGAAGACAAGGAGGATGGCTTTCCCTCCAAGGTCAAGCTTGTAACAAGTATCTGCAATGTACAGTGGGGGATTTGGCTGTACTCCAATTATGCTAATATGTTTTATATATGGGCTTCTAGCAGCCAGGAGCCACCTCCCTAAACAATTTAATAAGTGTAAATATCAAGGCAGAGTTGTAAATGTGGAACTTATTTGTAATGTACCAACCTTGTTATTATCAAATGTCATGGGGTATAAGTCATGGCAGTTATGCTGCATGCTTGTTATTTCATTTATTTTCCTTTTTCAAAGTGCAGTATATCCCCATAAGCTTTCCTTCTCCTGTGCGGCCTAAGGAGCCTACCCTGGCTGTGCGTTCTGGAGTCACAGAAGGCAGGACCCTTAGGGTCAGAGGATTAACGAGCGTCCTGGGAGGAAAGGGTCATTGACCCCACCCACTGAAACTGTCGCCTCAACCTCAGCCTTCGCTGCATGTATCCATAACTCAAGCTGTGGGACCTTATGAGTTTCTCGATACAAGAGCTTTCATGAGGTAAAATACAAAACTGCTGCTTCCTCCTCCCTCCTACCACTTGAGCATGTATGTATGTCCCTGTCATGAAGAGGGACAGTTTTACACAGTCTTCAAACTCTTGATTGCCAGCTTGGTGGGATACAGTCCAGAGCCACCTCTTAAGTGGTCTCTTGGCAGATGAAAGTGAAGGGAAGTAGGTCTTATTTTTTCCTTTGCTTTGGACCAGAAAAGCATCCACTATACCCAGCCCATAATTTCTATTTCCCACCCTCTTTCTCTCCCCCTCTTTTCCACTTCTCACTAAATTGCAACAACCACTCAGAAGGAGAAGGGCAGGTGGCTTTTCTCTGCTCTCTGTGACTAGGCATTCTATGGCAGCAGTCCTCTTTTCTTTCAAAGGAGCCCTTCTGGTTTTTCTGTGGGCTTCCACAGGCTTTCCCGGTATTAGGCAGGAAGCCTGCCAGGCCACAGGTCTGTTGGCAAGTGAATCTGTTTTTAAGGGTTTTGAAACATGCCACTGCTTTCAAAGTTTCCTTAAAAGAGAAGGATAAAAAAAAGAGTTGCCGATCTGTGCACCCAGGAGTTTTTCTTAGGAGCTTTATCTCCGCTAATCACAGCATCCCCCTACGTTTTCAGTTTATGATCCAACAACCAGGATAACAATAAGCTATTCATTAGTTCATCACTTATTCCACAAATATCCATTGAGCAACAACTGTGTGACAGGCGCTTTGTAATAGTGAGCAAAAATAGATGGGATTCAGGTCTTCATGAGCTTACAGTCAAGTGGAACATGACAATGATAAGCAAATCTATGCCTATGACAATTGCATTAACTGCCTACGAAGGAAAGAATGCAGATACTATAAAAGAAAATAATGATTTATGCTCAGGAAGGGAGCCTAAATGAGACTGTGTGGTCAAGATAAGTCTTTGAAAAAGTGACGTTTAATTGAAGACTGAAAGGATGACAAGTTAACCAGTTGAAAAGTAAACATTTGTGCAGGGTCAGTGTAATGGAAACAAGTCAGCCTAGGCTAGTTTGTACTACAGTTACAATTCCTCAAGCTCAGTCACCATAGCAAAGGGCCCTGCAGCTGCCACAGGTCATCTGTGGCTCTGCTTCCTTCGTACACCTTCCTGATTCCAGGATCTCAGCGGAAGGAGGAGCCCTTCTTTGGGACATACCATTCTCACTATAGCGGGAAGGGAGCACAAAAGGCTGAACCGTGTCATGGCTGTTAAAGCTTCTGATTATCGGTGGCAGAGGTCACTTTGGCCCACGTTCCATGGGTCAAAGCAAGTTCTATGACCAAGCCCACATTAGTTTGGCAAAGCTCACGACAGGAGACAGACACACTCTAACAGGGAGGAAATATTAATACCTGGAAACAATCACGCTGTGTACCATAGCGCTTGTCTGAGTTCCACCTCTCCCCTTTACTAACAGAGATTTTTGCCATTTTACTTAACTTCCAGGCTCTCAGCGTCCTCATTTCTAAAAAGGATGTTTAAAACAACTGAAGGGAACCTAAGACAGTTTTCCCAGGGTTGGGTCTACCCCTCAATTTAGGCAGCAGCTTGAGGGAACTGAAATTGTATAATCTAGAGTCCAGGGTTTTCTCTGCATTTTGCCCTGGCAATTTATTTCAAGCACAGTGACAGAAAGCAAGTTTCGGCATGCTACCTGGGTCATTAACTAGTTGTGTGATCCTGGCCAAGAAACTTAAATTCCTTGAGCCTCTATTTTAAGGATTATGTAAAATAATCCATGTGAGAGCATTGTGTGTCTCATAATGCCATACAAATACTAATCATTGTTATAATTATCTGATTGCTTTGATCACATCTACTAAGACCCCAAAATCTGTTTCTCTCATCCCCTCACTGCTACATTTCAGCCAGCCACCTCAAGCTCACTATGTCAAAAATCATCTTCTCTCCCAGGCAACTCCCATTCAGCTCCCTTTCCAGGCTTCATTATGCTTATTACATGCACTGACATGCTTCTAATCACCAGGGATGCGAAACTTCATGTTGTCTCTGACATCTACACCTCCACTCAGTTCTATCAATTCTCCCTTTTTAATATGGTTTATGTGGCTCTCTTTCTGGTTTCAAAGCTACCATCTAAGCCCAGACCCTAGTACCTCACTCCTTGTTACTGCCCATACTTACACCCCTGTCTGAAGCAGTCATTTGATCATCAAATTTTTCCACTCCAAGCCCTTCAGGGGCCCACCAATGAATACAAAATTAAAGTCCAGGAGGACTTCCCTGGTGGTCCAGTGGTTAAGAATCCGCCTTGCAATGCAGGAGACTCGAGTTTGATCTCTGGTTGGGGAACTAGGATCCCACATGCCCCCAGAGCAACCAAGCTTCCTTGACACAACTACTGAAGCTCACATGTTCCAGAACCTGTGCGCCCACATGCCACAACAAAAGATCCCACATGATGGAACCAAGATCCTGCAAACCGCAACTAAGAAGCAACACAGCCAGGTTAAAAAAGAAAGAAAGAAATCAAGGCCAGTCTCTTAAGCTGAGCAGCCAATGCCCTCCACAATTTGGCCTGGGGCACTTCTTCCAAACTTCCCACTCATTCTTACCTGTATACCCTCTGCTGTAGCCATACTAACCTAATTCAACACTCTCTAAAAATCTCCATTATCTAGATCAGCACTGTTTAGCAAACATCTAAGGTAACTCACAGATGTAATTTTACATACTCTAGTAGATACACTTATAAAAAGTAAATAGAAACAAGTGACATCCTTTTTAATATATTTACCTTACCTAATATACCCAAAATACTATCCTTTTAATATGTAATCAAAACATTATTAATGAAAAACTTTACATTATTTTCCTTACTATGTCTTCAAAAATCCTTGAGTATGTTACACTTATAGCACATCTCACATATGCTAGCCATATTTCAAGTGTTCAGTAGTCACATGTGGTTGGTGGCTACCGTATGGACCAGTGAAAATCTATCCCCTACCTCTTGGCTCAAGGCAAGCTCTGTCCTCTGCTTGAAATACCTTCCACTCAAACCTCAAATCACTTGTAGAAACGATACTTTCCAAAGACGCAGCTTCATAGCCCACATGCTCTCAGAAGTCTTCTCAGATTTTCCAGCTGGAATTCATCTTTTCCTTCCCATACTCCCATACATATTGTTTTATATAAAAAAATTTAATGCAAGTAGGTAATACATTCATTTATTTCTAAAACTCAAAGGGTGCCAAAGAATATGCATACAATTGACACCCCTACCAACTAGCCACCCTAATTCTCTCCCCTAGAAGTAATCAATGTAATTAGAGTTTTGTGTTCAGTTCAGTTCAGTTCAGTCACTCAGTCGTGTCCGACTCTTTGCAACCCCATGAATCGCAGCACGCCAGGCCTCCCTGTTCATTACCATCTCCCGGAGTTCACTCAGACTCACGTCCATCGAGTCTGTGATGCCATCCAGCCATCTCATCCTTGGTCGTCCCCTTCTCCTCCTTGCACAAATCTTATACTTATATATCTTGTATAAATCGTATATGTATACAGACATATATGTAAACATACATGACTTCCCTCCATTCTTAACAAATGGTAGCACATTTTAAACATACTGTCCTATACCTTACCTCTTTGTATGTAATACTCTATTTTGGAAATCATTCCATACTAATATATAAAGTATATCTGTTTCGCCAACAAGACTTTTCTCAGAGGATATGGAATTTTTTTCTGTATTCTTGTATAGCTCTGCACTTTGGACCCTGGTGTTATACATTTTTGTCATTGTTCAGTCTCTCACTCGTATCCGATTCTTTGTGACGCCATGGACTACAGCATGCCAGGCTTCCCTGTCCTCTATATCCCAGAGCTTGCTCAAACTCATGTCCATTGAGTTGATGATGCCATCCAACCATCTCATCCTCTGTCTCCCCTTTCTCCTTCTGCTTTCAATCTTTCCCACCATCAAGGTCTTCACATCAGGGGCTATACATAATATTCAGTAAGTATTTATTAAAATGAATTGCTCAAACTGTTACCAGATTAATCTTTCTAAAATGCTCTTTTGCATATGGTATCCCACCCGCATCAAAATACCATTGACTTCTAATTGCCCACAGAGTATCTTTTATATTCAAGCACCTTCACAGTCAGATCCAATCTTCCCTTCCAGACTAATCTCTACTCCCCAGAAACACAGGCTTTATATTAACCAACAGGTGTCCTCACTGAAGCTTTGCTACAGGTTGACATGTATGTTTATCCATCTGTGTGTGTTTGCATGGGCGTGTGTATTTTACTCCAGTATCTTCCCAACTAAACCATAACCCAGGAATTCTGTCTAATGCCCTTATTTACTCCCAGGAAAGTAACTACAACTCACTGATGCTCTGTGTATAGTTGATGGGCTTGGGAGCCTCTTTCTTCAGGCCTTCTTTCCATCCTTCCCTTCCCTTGGGCCTGGCCTGCCCCAGGCTGCATGATAGCTGCCCCAATACCACATTTCCTTTTTTTTTTTTTTTTTTACAGAAACAAAAGAGTTTGTTTCTGAAATCTATTTTATTTTTAAATCATTCTTTCTTTATTCAAGTGATTCTCAAGCCAGAGAAGTTGTAGGCAGAAGCAGCGACAGGGTCAAAGAACAAAATAAGCATAGTTCCTGCCAGGGAGTTTTTCTTCCCATTTTCATGCTTTTGTCTAGAATCTCATTTATTTAAATCTGAAATCACCAACTTTTCTTAAGTCTCAAACAATCGAAGCTGCTTTGAGAGTCACATCAAAAGCAGCTATGGCACTACCTGGCTGACTAACACTTCAGTAGAGCCCAGTGGCACTTTGAGTGCTCAGCTCAGAGATGGGAAGCATGACAATAGCTCCCGCTTATTAAGCACTCCAGAGCAGGTGCTGTTCTCCAGCTTTCTGTTCTTTATTTCATCTAATCCTCACATCCATCCTGAGGTAGGTTCTATTACTCAGATTTTATAGACAAGTAAACTCAAGCTCAGGGAGGTAAGGTGGCATGATCAAGATCTCCATTAGGAAGTGACAGGGTGAAAACTAAACCCAGGGAATCTGACTTCAGAACACAGGCTTTTCACCACTAGGCCTAGTTCCTGTTTTAGCCTGAGAAAGCAAGTGCCCTCCTGGTATGTAATGCTTGAAACTCATCTCCTTGAATCCCTGGGGAGCCTGAGTATCATCACTCTCGTATCTGCCTCCCTCGTGTTTCCTCTGACCCCTGCTTGGTCCAGAGAGAACTGTACCACTGTTCCGCTGCCTCATCACACGTGTACTGCTCCAAGCCAAAGAGGCTCGGTATCTAGACTCTGTATCTGGAATGTTCCTTGCAACTCAAAATATGTTTTATGGACAAGCAGCATCAGTATCACAAGGGAACTTGTTAGAAGTAAAGTACCCTGGGCATCACTCCAGACTGCTGAATCAGAATCTGCATTTTAACATCTTCTCAGGTGATTCGTGTGTACATGAAAGCTTCAAAAGCACTGCTCTCCATCTTCTGGAGTACTCCCCTAGTGATTTCTTGCTGTAGTGTTCCAGAAATCCAAGGCTAAAATCTATGGTTTAAGAGGGAGGATATCATTTCAGCTGCTCCCTCTTCTCCGGCCCTGAGGAGCTCCAGAGTCGGTTAGAGGCCATGCTAAGAGTAGCTCTTGCTGTCTTTAGAATAAAATATATGTGCATGAAATGAAAAGACAGCTACATGCTCACCATCATTTGCTTCCCATATTTCATTCACACTCTCCTGGTGTCTCACATTGCCTCAACACACTTTCCTATATACAGTGAGGAAATTTTTAATTAAAAGCTTCAGAACCTTTGAGCACAGAAAACCCTTTAAAAATTAAGTTTATCTGTATTTACAAGCCTCCATTTCTTTGGTAGTGACAATAGAATATAAAAAAGAAAACCCTGCTTCTGAAGGCATATGGAGGAATGATTAAGCTAATTTACAATAATTGCTTTAATCTTGGTATATTAAATTGTAGTGTCTAACTCTCTCAGTTCTCTTGGTCTGAGATAAAGGCAAAATATATCACCATGGTCTACATTGTACTTCTGAAACACAGTGGAAAATCCCCGATTGCCCATATTAACCACCAATACGCAAGGAGGAATCCAGAAGTAGATCATCACTTTACCTGCAACACCTAATTGCTGCTCTATTTACTTCTTCCTTTGAAGATAGAAAGCCCACGCTCAGAAGTAAAGCCTTTAGCAACTGTTCATGTTTTAGCTCTAATAAACTGACCAGACAAGACCTTAATTGGGCAAGGCACTCAGGAACAGGACAAGAGAATGTGAAGGAGAGGGGGAATGGGCGGCTGGGACGGCCACGGCAGGGCTTGCGATGGGGAAAGCGTAGTTGAGTTACACAGAGGTACCTTTACTTGATGTGAAAGTTAGCTCATCAATATCTGACTCTTTGTGACCCCATGGACTATATGGTCCATGGAATTCTCCAGGCCAGAATCCTGGAGTGGATAGCCGTTCCCTTTGCCAGGGAATCTTTACTGAACCCAGTTCTCCTGCATTGAAGGCAGATTCTTTACCTTTCCTTAATTCCTAGTTATGGTTCAGAACAAACCTGCTGGCTGCCATTGCTGACAGTTGCTATGAATTCATCTGTGCCCTCTCCAGGAAGCACCAGGCGCAGGAAGCGCCGTGGTATGTAAGGTGATGTGTAGCATTTCTTCTTGCTCCTTGCTACCTTTGTCCACCCCTCCCTGCCTTGGGCTTACCCACTTCTCTCCCTGATGGGACTGGCTGGGTCAGGCCTGGTTTGGCTTTTTATCTGGTTCAGGTCTGAGCCCACCGATTGAGAGGAGCCCCTAGTGACAAGGGCAGCCTTTTCAAGCCAACAAAATGGAATTGTGTTGTAAGGGACCACGAGCACTTGAAGACATCTGGCTGAGAGTTTTCATCCCATTATTTCACTTTTAGAAAAACTACACTCTTTGTCTTGTGCCTTCAGTCAGATCTGCTCCACCAGAGATTCCAATCTCAAAGTCTCCTAACGGTTCTGCCAGATGTGACCAATACCTCACCGTGATCTGATATTGGATACATGGTTTCAAACAACAGGAGATGATGAGCCTGGTAAGTCTCTGTCTCCAGATTTTGGCAGGAAGTTTTTTTGCATTGAAGTTAACAAAACAACAAACACACAACTCACTGCTTTTGAATTGGAAACAGAATGCTTGACAGCTAAGCACATGGCAGTGCAGCCCAATTTCAAAAATAGCGGGCATGGTGTGTGGGCTTTCTTGGCGTCAAGCCTTGAAAAAAGGAATTATGTGAAAGAAGCAGATATTCAGTTCAGTTCAGTTCAGTCACTCAGTCGTGTTTGACTCTTTGTGACCCTATGAATCGCAGCACACCAGGCCTCCCTGTCCATCACCAACTCCTGGAGTTCACTTAGACTCGTTCAAGTGTAGCACTTTCACAGCATCATCTTTCAGGATTTGAAACAGCTCAAGTGGAATTCCATCACCTCCACTAGCTTTGTTCGTAGTGATGCTTTCTAAGGCCCACTTGACTTCACATTCCAGGATGTCTGTCTCCAGGCGAGTGTGACTGATCACACCATCATGATTATTTGGGTTGTGAAGATCTTTTTTGTATAGTTCTTCCATGTATTCTTGCCACCTCTTCTTAATATTTTCTGCTTCTATTAGGTCCATACCATTTTTGTCCTTTATTGAGCCCATCTTTGCATGAAATGTTCCCTTGATATCTCTAATTTTCGTGAAGAGATCTCTAGTCTTCCCCATTCTATTGTTTTCCTCTATTTCTTTGCATTGAAGCAGATGCATATCATTATTATTAATATTTCCAAATAGTAACTTTCTGAGGGGCTTAGTGCCTTCTGCATCAGTGATCTTGCTTATCCTTGGGGGCTTTGGATAACCTCTCTGGGGTCTGGGTATCAGGGGAGTCAACACACAAGCACATGCTCCTTAAGAGTTAACAGGATACTCTGACATCTTCTTAGAGCCTCACGACAGATCTGTGAGGGCTATGCAGGTTATCATGCCCTGTTTGTGAAAGGGCTTCCCTGGTGGCTCAGATGGTAAAGAATCTGCCTGCAATGCAGGTGACCTGGGTTTGAACCCTGGGTCGGGAAGATCCCCTGGAGAAGGGAATGGCTACCTATTCCACTATTCCTGCCTGGAGAATTCCACGGACAGAGGAGACTGGTGAGGGACAGTCCATGGGCTCGGAAATAGTCAGACCCAACTGAGTGACTAACACACACACACAGACACACACACACACACACACACACACACACAGACTTTGAAAGCCAGAGCTCCTAGTGCCAATGGCGCTACATGCCAGATTCTTCAAAGGTAGTGACTTTCAGCACCTTTGCTGCTCTAGGCTGCCCATGCTGTCCTTTAACTGCCAAGGAGGTAGGGGGATAGGTATGCACTGCGGAAAGGGGCCTTCCCCTCCCTTGCTGGCTGATTTCTCACACTCTGGCTGCTTGCTGAATGTTCAGCACTCAACCTGCATCATTTCTGTATGTCTCCTTCCCTCCAACCCCATGTAGTGTTTTAGCCTCCATAGTTTCCATAGTCTCTCTTTATACCTAAACTCGAAAGCATTTCTTTTTTTTTTTTGCTACGCCTAAGGCGTTGTTGTTGTTCAGTCGCTCAGTCGTGTCCGACCCTGCGACCCCCTGGACTGCAGCGCGCCAGGCTTCCCTGTCCTTCAGCATCTCCCGGAGCTTGCTCAGACTCATCTCCATTCAGTGCAGTGATGCCATCCAACCATCTCATGTGCCTAAGGCACATGGGATCTTAGTTCCCCAACTAGGGGTCAAACCCATGCCTACTGCGTTAGGAGTTTGGCATCTTATCCATTGGGCCACCAGGGAGGTCCCTTGCCTTTTAGAAAGTGTGTTCCTTTCGGGTAAACGCCTTGCCTGTCCTGCCATTCCTCCCCTTTCTCCTGCTCCTTGCAAAGACACTGGAATGCACATTCATACCCAAGTGAGAATCTAGATTCCTAATTTGGATAACCATCATCTTATCTCTCCCATTAGCCAAACTTTTGCTGATCTTAATTTTCGGTCTTTTGTTGCTGGTGTTCACTCTCTCAGTCGTGTCTGACTCTCTGAGACCCCGTGGACGGCAGCGCGCCAGGCCTCCCCGTCCTTCGCTGTCTCCCAGACTTTCCTCAAATTCATGTCCATTGAATCGATGATTGCATCCAACCATCTCATCCTCTGACGCCCCCTTCTCCTGTTCTCAGTTTTTCCCAGCCAATATGCTTATTTTATCTCTGTTATGTATAAGGTGATAGAGTATCGATATGACCTTTCAACTTATTTCTCTCCCACCTTAATTTTGAAACATACAGCTCCTTGAGAGTTATTGCTCTTTTATGACTTATCAAGGTTTTTATAACTGCTTCCATGTTTGTCCTACTAAACTGTGACTCCCTTGAAGACAGGGATGTAACCTTTGTATCCACAAGTGCCAAGCAGGGAGGTAGTAAGTACACATTAAGTATTTGGTGAATGAATGAGGAAATAAACAGTGCCAGAAGAGGACTTATTTAACGCTACTGCATCATTTTCTTCCCTGTCTTGCACTGTTTTTAGCAAAAGTGCAAAATTGAAAGTGGTTAAGATTCTTTAACATATGACTCTAGGAATAATCCCTGGAGGAGGGAATGGCAACCCACTCCAGTAATTCTTGCCTGGAGGATCCCCACGAACAGAGGAGCCTTGGCGGGCTGCAGTCCATGGGGTCACAAAGAGCTGGACACGACTGAACGACTAAGCACTGGGGATAATATCAATGAAAATGGCAAGGGTTCCCGTCCCTCTTCCCTCTAGTCTATCCACTATCCCATCGAATCTTTACTGCTTAGAATCTATGTGCCCCTGCCTGATTAATTATGCACTGCCTTCTTTCATCTTGAATGTTTAAACTGACAGTAATTGCCCAGAATTGGATGCATAACCTCTAAGAACATGTCTACTAAGAAAAAGGGCTTGTTTCATATTGTAAACTGTCATAATAGTCCTCAAGGTGGTTCATTCTGTAAAGTAGAAGGGGCTGCCATGTCAAAATAAAGGTTCAGGTCAGCTGCACCAGTCAGCCTCCCATCCACACCGGAGCTTGGGAATACCTCAGTATTGTTAGTTGTTTACAGCTCTCTTATATCCACTAGACCCACACATCACAAACCATCTGGACTGAAGAACCAGGATTTTGTTTTGATTTGTTTTAAATTTTCAGTCTATAGATACTTCTATAAAATATACTAACAATTTTGAGAAAAAATATAATGAAAGAAAATAAAAGCCCTCATTTTTTTGGTGAACATCAACAAACAGTACTCTGTAAAATTGCTATACGGTTTCTAAAGGCTCATTCTCAACAGCTACATTTACCTCTTTATGGACCATCATCAATCTATGATGCAAGATGTGAAGGTCTCTGCCTGCGATGCTGTGCTTATCCAGGCCTCAGCCAAGCCTGCTTATGGTCGGAATTGTCTTTGGACCTCCAGGGCCAAGCCCCCATCATACAGAATGATTATCATGTCCCCAAAAAGGAAGGCACCCTTATTTGGGACTATATTTTAGTCCTCTAAATAAGTTAGAACTAATGTGAGTAACACATCATTGTAACTAAAGGTACAGTCTGGAGAGAAACACTTGGATTCGAATTCCTTTTTAACCGCTTATCAGCTATGTGATCTTAAGCAAGTTATTCCCCTCTCTGCGCTCCAGTCTCTTCCTGTATAGAATGGAGATCATAATAATATCTACCATGGGCTTCCCTGGTGGCTCCGATAGTAAAGAATCTGCCTACAATGCGGGAGACCTGGATTCAATCCTTGGGTTGGAAAGATCCTCTGGAGAAGGGCATGGCAACGCACTCCACTATTCTTGCCTGGAGAATCCCATGGACAGAGGAGCCTGGCGGGCTGCATTTCATGGCGTCGCAAAGAGTCGGATACAACTGAGCAACTAAGCACAGCACAGCGTAGTATCTACTCATAGGAACGCTGTGAGGACTAAACGATGCCATGTGTTTAAAATAGCAATATTTTGCAAAATGCCTGACACGTAGTATAAGCTCAGTAAGGTTGGCTATTGTTGCTATGTGAACAGTAAGTGGTGTTAACATTCTCTCCATTTCATGGGAGAGGCAAATTTCAAGTTTGAAGTCCCAGAGGCATCTCATCTGGTGACTCTGGGATCAGAGAAATCCCTTCATTTAATGTCTCTCAGGTTTGATAAGACTGCTCTCATCAGGCAGACACTGATGCTGGCAAAGATTGAGGGCATGAGAAGAAGGGGGCGACAGAAGATGGATGGTTGGATGGCATCTTTAACTCAATGCACAAGAGTTTGAGCAAATTCCAGGAGATAGTGAGGGACAGGGAAGTCTGGCGTGCTGCAGTCCATGGGGTCGCAAAGAGTCAGACACGAATGAGCGACTGAACAGCAATCCTCCTCTTCTCCCTTCTTCCACTACAGGTGATTTCTCATTGCTCCCATCAAAGATTCTGCATCCTAGCAAAGTCAGTCTACTGACTACTTTCTTTCCTTGCTTCCAGCTGGCTGATTCTACTTCTTAACGTTTTCTTAGGACCACCTTCAACCTGCAACGCCCCCTCCTTTCCTCTGTCATGGGTATTTTACTTGTTCAAACTCAATCTCCAAATTGGCCTCCATATGCTACTACTGTTCTCAAACTTTAATGTTCATGGATGCTCTTTCCTGAGCCCCACAACAAAATTATGGCTTCGTGGATCTGAAGTAGGGCCCAGGAATTTAATTTTTCATAAAGCCTCTCCCTTCCGCATTCCCCCCAGGATGCTCTGTGGCATTAACTGTTTTTTGGATCACAGATTGAGAGATAATGTTCAATATGAAAACACTAGTTAACAGTACTTGAATCAGTTCTTTCTCCAGATATCCTTAAATGCTAATACTTCTAATAAAGTAACAGCTTATTAACTCAGCTCCATTAAACTGGAATTCTTGATCCTTGGACAGAAGCTGGGCTGAAGAGAGGTGGGAGGCTGAAGGTGAATCTCCCTTCACATGATGTGTAGAGCTAGTCGTGCACATTTTGATGATTCGTGCTGAGTCATTCCTTGCTGATTCATTCACTGACGGCAAGTTCCTTGGTTAGGCCATTCAGGACCACCTCTACCATTTTCTCTCCCTTTCATTATTGCCCAGCCTCTCACCTGGTCTCCCAACTTCCACCCTCGATGCTCCATAGTACATTCTCCACCTAGATACTTTTGTGATCTTTAAAAAAAGTAAAACTCTGGTTGTATTGCTTGCCTGAATAAAACCTTTCGATGGTTTTCTGCTGCTCTTAGGACAGAGAGCAAGCTCTTTAGCAGAGTCCACAGGCGCTGCACAGTGTGGCCCCGCCTACTTCTTCAGACTCATCTTGGTTCCCTCTCCCTGGCTCTGTGCTTCCAACATGCTAGCTTCCTTGCAGTTCACTGACTAGACCCCATCTCCTTCTGCTACATTACCTGTGCATATGCTCGCCCGCGGCTCTGAAATGCTCTCTGCCTCATGCCCTCCTCACCCCGCACACCCACACAAGCATGTGCTTGCTCGATCGCTACTCAACTCTTAGCTTGCTCACCTGTGCTCCTGCTCTGTCACGTCCAGCTCTTGCGACCCCATCGACTGTAGCCCACCAGTCTCCTCTGTCCGGGGATGTTCCAGGCAAGAACACTGGAGTGGGTTGCCATTTCCTCCTCCAGGGAATCTTCCCAACCCAGGGACCGAACCAACATCTCCTGCATCAGCAGGTGGATTCTCTACCACTGAGCCCCCTGGGAAGCCCTGCTCATCTTTCGGATCTGAGATCAAACGTCTCTACCACAGGGAAGCCTCCTGAACTGCGCCTGTAGGTCAGTTTCCTTTCCTAGATCCTTTCAGAGTCTCATGTTTCTGTTCCTCAGAAAATTTGTCTCATATTGTAATTACACAATCCGTGTGTGTGTGTGTGTGTGTGAGCCGCTCAGTGGTGTACAACTCTTGAGACACCATGTACTGTAGCCCACCAGGCTCCTCGGCCCATGGGATGTTCCAGGCAAGAAGACTGGAGTGGGTTGCCATTTCCTTCTCCAGGGATCTTCTCAACCCAGATACAATCATTACTATTTGTATAATTGTTTGATTAAAACCCAACTCATCTTCTAGACAGTAAGCTCCCTGAGGGGCCCCAAAGCCTTTCACTCTATCCTCAGTATCTAACAGAGTGACAAGCAGATAGAGGAAGCAATAAACATTTAAGTCAGTGGGCAGGATAAATCCTTTCTGTTTCTTTGAAAGCAGACTACAACAATCCAAATTTCTTTACTTTCTTCCCAAATCCAACACTATCCTGACTCTGTGTGTATGAGTGTGTGAGTGTCAAGAGTTCAGACTTCCCCTAGAGGGAAGACCGCAATCAAGGAATAGGATTCCAAACTTACCCACTTAATCCTAAAGCTTTAGACCAGTCCCCTCTGCCAAGAGACCAGACAAGCATAGCATGGACTATCCCTGCCTATTGGCTTCTACACTAAACAGCGTGGTCCCGGAAGCCTCCTGGGCACTGGAAGGTAACGATGGAATACCTGTTCAAGTTGTTTAGTTGCAGTTCAGCATGTCACAATCTTGTTAGCTATCACCTTAGCCAGCAAATACCCTCTACACTAAACACTTAACAATGGTGCGTCAATAAATTTATCTAGCCCACTCTTTCTGGTATGCATGTAGTTATAATTCTTGAAGTGAAATTAAGTGGGAGCAGCAACAGGAAACTGCTGCTGATGGTGATGGAGAGTGCATGGCTGATGTAGTGTGTTATGTGTCATTTCTTAGCAGCAGATGCCATTCCGAATTTTACACGACAGTGGAGCCAGCACTGGACAGAAGAGCTACCTTAACAATTTGGAAAGGTTCAGCTGAAATCGAGGTCCAAGAGTTGATATCTATTAACTCCTTTTCTGTAAGCTTATGACTCAAGCAGTAAAATCAGGGACACAAAAAGATGCAGGACCCTTGCGCTAGAGGATAATTGAAGACCTACATTTTTTAAACTCAGATTGAGTCTGTAGGTTGCCTTAGCGCCCAGCATAGGGAAACTCTATGTGACTCCTGTGACTCTGACTGGAGGCATGGCACGCTAATGCTTGTCTGCAAGAACCTTGACTACAGAACAGCTGGACGGTTTGAATGATTTTCTGACTGGTCATAATCCTCCAAATATTCTAATATTACACGCTGTCCCTGTAGTCCATCTGAGAAGAGGCATGCCACAGGAAGATCATAAAAGTAACTGGTCTCCCAATGCCTCTATCTGCTCAAATATTCTGTTATTTGGATTTATTTTTTGCAATTGTGACTATTTTAAATGTCCTTTCGACTGATGCAATAAGGGATATTCTTCAACATCTGAAATGCTGTTGGCAGGTGCTGTGGATCCCAAGTAATTTGGGTAACTTTCTGCAGAGTTTACAAAGCCATTTTTAATATAATGATTTTTCAAATGAGTGTGCTCTGTGTGTGTGCTATGACCTTTTCTTTTTAGTTCCAACAAGCAAATGGGCAAATGAAATAAAAACCAACCAAAGAAGAGTTAATTAGAAAATTTTAAAAGGAAATAGTGTGTCAAAGCGCTTTGGTTTTCAGGTAATATTCAGCTTCTATTTGATCCATCCTCTAAACATCTTTCCATTAGTCTCTCTGATTAGGATGCCTATTGGAAAATTTCCTTCCTCTGTGATACTCAAAGTTTTTGTTCAATATATAATTTTAAGTATCTCAATAAAACCATCTGCTGTATAAAATAATCTCCCTGTTTACTAAAAATTCATTTGCAAAATGTTTGAAAAGTGGCCACTAGATATAACTATTCCCCACCTACTCTTTTTTTTCCCTACTCTCTTTTCTCTTTTTTCCATCAAAAGCATGCATGAAAAATTTCCCAAAATGAGGTAATAACTGATATCAGATGATGAGTTGCAACATGACCTAGCTACTTCACTAAGGTTACTGGGCTGTGGAGCAGCCCTAGACCCAAAGGCAGTATTTATGCCATGACCAGTGACCTCTGAGGTGGATGGCTTAAGAGTACTAACCAGATCCTTACTTATGGGGAATCTCAGTTTCAGCCTCAGACACTGTCCGTTGGTCAGTAGTGGGATAAGTAGAAGCAGAGACAGAATAGCTGAGCTAACCTCACAGCAGAGCAATAGGAGATGGGGTAATAGAATACTTCTTGTGAGCAGAGGGCTTACTGTCATATGAGGAATGATGGTCAAGCTCTTTAGAAGGTATGTGTGGCTCATTTATTTACAATACACACTCATTAACTGAAATACGCTGAGGATGTCCCTTTTCTTTGTAACTTGACTGTGTCCAACACATGGATCACCTTTAAAATTTTTTTGAAGTCTGGTTGTCAATGTGGATCAAATAGAAGCTGAACTAAGATAAGAACACAGGTCTCCTCATTCCCGGTGTAGTGGTATTTGCAAGATCAACTTTACTTCCTTATCAGAAGAGCTTCAGTCCTCAATTAATTGACAAGTCATAGCTGAGATGTACTTCTTCAGACTTGCTGCTATCAACTGCATAAACTCTATGATGTTGGCTTATGTGTAGAAAAGGTTGGTAATTATTCCGTGAGATGAGGGGCAAATTTCCAGGTAGATATGTATAAAGTATTTGATTGACTAAATGACACTCCTAGGAATTAGTTGAAGAATAGCTCCATGTAATCATTTAAATAGCTCCATGTCGTCACTCTGGTGAGGGAAACCCACACCCTTCAAAACACTTAACTCATAATCCTTCAAACAGGAAAGGCTTTTGCTCAAATGTTTCAAAAGAAGATCTTAACCATCAATTGTATGTTCATATCTTATTAAATGTACCATTTCTAGATTAATCTGCCTCTTTGGTAGATATGTCCAAAGTTGGGGGAGAGTGCCAACATTTTCCTTTCTTCTTCGGACAGAACCCAATACTCAAACTTCTAACAGTTATTATTCCAAGACAAGGAAAGCTGTACTTAGGTTAATCAAAGAAATCTAAGGACTGATGCTGATTTTTCAAACTCTCAACCCTCTATCCCAGCAAAAGTGTTGCATACTATGAAGTGTCCAGACTGGTGAAACCTGTCGTAAGGCTTTGCGAATACTGGTATGTTCAGCTAAAGATTCAAAAGCTTAATGACTCAATTTCTTTGAACCTTTGTAACCACACTTATGAAATGAAAATGATAAAACCTGCCATGTCAACATAATCCCCTGAATCCTAGAATCTAAATTTCGAAATGCTTTCCCAAATTATCTCATCCAGCCTCCATCTTTAGCTCATAAGTGAGGTCTGAGGTTCAACTAGCCAATGTAGATATATTCAGAAAGATCCAAACTATTAGCATCATTATCCTTTGTTTCTTATTTTTTATTTTTTTTAAATTTTATTTTTACTTTATTTTACTTTACAATACCGTATTGGTTTTGCCATACATTGACATGAATCCACCATGGGTGTATATTAGCTCCCAATCCTGAATCCCTCTCCCACCTCCCACCCCATATCATCTCTCTGGATCATCCCCGTGCACCAGCCCCAAGCATCCTGTATCCTGTATCGAACATAGGCTTGTGCTTCGTTCTTATATGATAGTATACACGTTTCAATGCCATTCTCCCAAATCATCCCACCCTCTCCCTCTCCCACAGAGTCCAAAAGTCCTTTCTATGCATCTGTGTCTCTTTTGCTGTCTCACATACAGGGTCATCATTGCCATCTTTCTAAATTCCATATATATGTGTCAGTATACTATATTGGTGTTTTTCTTTCTGGCTTACTTCACTCTGTATAATAGGTTCCAGTTTCATCCATCTCATTAGAACTGATTCAAATGAATTCTTTTTAATGGCTGAGTAATACTCCATTGTGTATATGTGCCACAGCTTTCTTATCCATTCATCTGCTGATGGACATCTAGGTTGTTTCCATGTCCTGGCTATTATAAACAGTGCTGCAATGAACATTGGGGTACATGTGTCTCTTTCAATTCTGGTTTCCTCGGTGTGTATGCCCAGCAGTGGGATTGCTGGGTCATAATAGCTCCCAATCCTGAATCCCCCTCCCACCTCCCACCCCATATCATCTCTCTGGATCATCCCCGTGCACCAGCCCCAAGCATCCTGTATCCTGTATCGAACATAGGCTTGTGCTTCGTTCTTATATGATAGTATACACGTTTCAATGCCATTCTCCCAAATCATCCCACCCTCTCCCTCTCCCACAGAGTCCAAAAGTCCTTTCTATGCATCTGTGTCTCTTTTGCTGTCTCACATACAGGGTCATCATTGCCATCTTTCTAAATTCCATATATATGTGTCAGTATACTATATTGGTGTTTTTCTTTCTGGCTTACTTCACTCTGTATAATAGGTTCCAGTTTCATCCATCTCATTAGAACTGATTCAAATGAATTCTTTTTAATGGCTGAGTAATACTCCATTGTGTATATGTGCCACAGCTTTCTTATCCATTCATCTGCTGATGGACATCTAGGTTGTTTCCATGTCCTGGCTATTATAAACAGTGCTGCAATGAACATTGGGGTACATGTGTCTCTTTCAATTCTGGTTTCCTCAGTGTGTATGCCCAGCAGTGGGATTGTTGGGTCATAAAGAAATATGGAACGCTTCACGAATTTGCGTGTCATCCTTGCGCAGGGGCCATGCTAATCTTCTCTGTATCATTCCAATTTTAGTATATGTGCTGCCGAAGCGAGCACTATCCTTTGTTTCTTATTTTAATGATGCCATTACTGACTATTCCAAAAGACCTCTTGACTGTTTACTTATTAGTTATCTTCATTGGAAAGACTCCTATTTTTCACCACTCCCCCCCCCCCAAAAAAAAACCCTCTCTGTCCTGGGCTTTAGCTCTATGCAGAATAATAGCCAGTATTTTTCTTTTTAATGTGTCTGCCTCTAACTTAGATGATTCCATCTAAATTTATCCCCAGAAAAACTTACATATATTTCTAACCAAGAAGGCAAGTCTTGATTTGTCCTATTTCAGGTCATCTTTATTGTACAAAAACATTATATATTAGCTACAAGAGGTTTGAGAAATAATCTGGTCTAAAGACTCCCAAATACCAGTCTGCAAGCCAACTGCATCTGAACTACCTGGGAAGACTTTGACAACTATAGACTATTTTTGCTTTTAGTTTTATTAGATCTTTTATCATGAAGACTTCAACCACATAAAATAAGAGAGAATACAAAAAAAGAAAAATCCTCCCAGATGATCATCATCAAGCTTCCACAATTAACCACCCATAGTTAATCGTTTCATTTATATCTCTTCCAGCCAATCCTTGGCTTATTTTGAAGCACACTTCATCCGTAAATATTTCAAAATGGAAATATATTTTTTTCAAATACTAATTACTGGGATTCTGATTCAGTGGGTTTGGAACTGGGCCTAGGAATATGTGTTTTTAATAGGTGAAACTGATCCACAAATATGGTAGCAGCCTGCTTTGATTCTTATTGTAACAGAGAAGGCTGTAGAATCTAGACTGGGGATGTCATTAGCAGAAGAGTACTCCATTGCTCTGTCCCAGTGACACAGCAGGGTCTTAAAAGTCATTTTTTTTTTTAAATAAAGATATGCTCTGAAGCCCTTTCTGAAAAGATAATACTTGCATGGTAAGTGCTTTGAAAATAATGGGCCAGATACTAGGAGGTAAGTAAACAACTTTCTGAGATGTCAGCTAAGCTTTCCCAGTCTACACTAAAGTCATGCCTTCGAGCTCAGCCTTCATTGACTGGACTACACATTTGGAAGTGAATCACAGCCAGCCTGTGACAGCTCGTGTATTGTGGAATTGATTTCACTCTTAAACTGCCTTAACTCTAAAACCAAATTGTAAGCTTATGAAGGGTAGGAACCTTGCCTGGTCCAGCTTTGTATCATTATTCTCCCCACCCCCTGAGAGAACCCTGCTTGGTGTCCTGTCACATGTGATAATTACCTCTTCCCTTGTTCACACTGCTAAGGAATTCATTCACCACATTCTTATACTAATGTGCTAACTGTAGTGAAAGAGTAACTGGGCCTCACAAGGTGCCTAAATACCAGGACACCCATGCACTGATTCAAAATGTCCTATTGAAATGTCCTGGGCTAGAAATATTTCTTCAGTGGTTTTCCATATTGACAAAAATTATGACTCCTATTTACCTCTTTGAGTGGCTAGATTAAAACCCTAAAGCTCAAATGGGAATGTTATCCAGGAGCTCCTTAGGATTAGTGAGTTGATAGGGATGATGGCATTCATGATGCAGATCCTTTCAGGGTCATAAAGGGAGCGTGGGCATTGCTTCAGCTGAATAGCCCAGTTGGGATTCTCTAGTGGAGGTCATGGGGCTGTTGAGGACTGTCAATGGGTAGAAAGGGGACACAGTACAAAACAGTGGCTAAGAATGCAGGTTTTGTTGTAAGATGGATCTATCACAGTCCTGGCTCAACCATTTACTGGTTGTGTAACACTGGAACAGACACTTAACTTCCCTGAGCCTCATTTTCTTTATTTCTAAAACAGGAGGTTTATAATAGAATCTACATCATCTGTTCATTCAACTGATATGCAGGCCTTCTATATGCCAGGTTCTGTGCTGGCCCTGGGGATACAACCAAGTAGGATCCTGCGGGACCTTCCCAGGACAGACCCCCTCCCCTATGTCCTCTGCTTTAGCTCCTCTCTGAAGTACTTGGGGCTTCCCAGGTGGCTCACTGGGTAAAGGATCCGCCTACAATGTAGGAGACGTAAGAGATAAGGGTTCAGTCCCTAGGTTGGGAAGATCCCCTGGAGAAGGAAATGGCAATCCACTCCAGTATTCTTGCCTGAAAAATCCCGTGGATGGAGGAGCCTAGTGGCCTACTGTCTATAGGGTCACACAGAGCCAGATACAACTGAAGTGACTGAGCACACACTCATACTGAAATACCTAGAAGATAGTATCTCATGCGTCTTTCCTGAGTCTTTCGGATGCTGAAAACCACCACCAAATGGAAGCCATTAACTACTGTAACTGATGATCGTGAGTATCCGCTGATTGATCATGTTAACCAACCACCGTATTACCTCAAAATCAACCAGAGAGTTTTGTATGAGCTGATCACATAACCTGGGATGCCCCTCCCTCACCTGGCCTTTAAAAATGCTTTGCTGAAACACTTCTAGGAGTTTGGGGGTTTTGAGCACAAGCTGCCTGTCCTCCTTGCATGGCCCTGCAATAAACTGCTATCTTCTCCAAACAGCAGTGTTTCACTTTGTTTGGCCTCACTGTGCATCAGGCACGTGAACTTGCATTTGGTAACAGGGATACCACAGTTAATGAGCCAGATAGGATCTCTGCTCCTCCGAACTTAAATTCCACATGTTGAGATTGTGCTGAGGCTTAAACAGGATAATCCACGGTGAGAATCGAGGATGTTGGTAGCACCTAGAAAACATCATAGGCATTAATTATCTTTATGTCTATTATTATTTAGGAAGGAGGGTGGAGGGCACCACAAAAAGATATTTCACATTTTGCCTAAGACTCATGCTATATACACAGTGGTAAAGAAAAATTATGGCTTGGGTCTCCCAAGTCTATAGAAAGGCTAGAAACAACCCACAAAAAGGCTATTTGAAGAATGGAGAAAAATTTTCCCTAGTCAAGAAGATATTCTTATTTCTGCTTAACACCACAGCAGACCAAAAGAAGCCCTTTCACAGCAGCAAACTGTAAGTGTTCATGAAAACCAGAACATCTGCATCTCATGGATTTGTATAACAGCTAGAGAAACAGAAGTGTAATGAGTGAGCCTACTGGATTTGAGGCAACAAACTCGTGTTCTTCAAGGACTAACATTTGTGCACAACTGTGGGCAGAGACGGTAAGAATTTTCTTCTACGAGTGTCAACAGGCCTGGTACTGAGAACTGATCCTCTGGTAGGAACTAGAATAGAATTCAATACACAGAAAATAAAGAACAGCTACACGATGATTAAGAAATAAACGATATGGAAGAGAAGCGTATAGAGCTTACCTCTGAAAACAATAATTGAAAATCCAGTGTAGGATATCCAGGAACGAATAATGACCCTGGGCTTGGTTCAGCAGGAATTGGTAGCACAGTGGTCTGATCTGAAGGCTGGTATTGGGAAGCAGCACCCAGATATCCAAGAGTTGAGGCTGGTGCAAGAGCTACATGGTTCCAAGGTAACAACACTAACTTTAGCCCTCACCAAAGAGCATGGCTAAAACTTTCTACTATTGTCTAATGTTTTATATTTCCTGCCCTGGTCAGAGCTAGCTTAATAACTTGGCCAGGCTAAACATGCGGACCCCTTGCATTGGTGACTCCGGCTTCGGCAGTCTTTGTGTTATTTGTACCATGATAGGTGAGGGGAGAGAGAGAGAATGCTCACACGCTGCAAGGTCAAGCATGGCAAATCACAGTGTAGTCACTCAGTTGTGTCCCACTCTGCAACTCCATGGACTGACTGCAGTTGGCCAGGCTCCTCTGTCCATGGAATTCTCCAGGCAAGAATAATAGAGTGGGTCGTCATTCCCTTCTCCAGGGGATCTTCCTGACCCAGGGATCAAACCTGGGTCTCCTGCACTGCAGGCAGATTCTTTACCATCTGAGCCACTAGGGAAGCCCATACATGTGCTTGCTATGCCCCACACAACAGTGTTCTCACTCAAAGATCCGGATGTAGATCCACAGACTCATACTCAGACCCACATTTAAGAGTCAACATGCAATCATTTTTCAAGTGACTGCTTATTCCTACCTTCCTTAATTTATTGAGAAAGCTAATACTTATGCATATATTTATGGCTTAAAATAAAAGGCCATTTAATAAATCTAAAGATGAGTTTTGAGCAGTTCTTTTGCCTATGTTCGCTTTCTCTTCCCGAAACTGACTAATGCTGGATTCCAAAGGTCACTTGTCTTTAGCAATTACTCTGAAGTGCTACATCCTACCTGCAGCCTTTTAAGCATTCTAGCCTAAAGAGGATTCATCCTCTTTTCTTGGAAATAAACATGAACTGTCAATCGAATACCATTAATAAATGTTTCTAATTGATGTTTGAGGAGAGGGAATTTTTTCACTTAGGCATATTGCTTTTTATCTTGGTCAGTGGCTTTGCTGTTTATAAAAACAAAATTATTTGTGCATTCATAAAGCATAGGATGAGAGTTAAAGGACAACACTTCACTTTTCCTTTTGTCAAACCAGATAAAGGCAGTATTAGCACTGATGGGTTTTTTCTTTTCTCATGATTTAAGGCTCGTATATTATAAATAGCCAAACCAAACAGATTCAGACATGTTTCACTTTAATGGGATGAAAATAACTACTCCAGTCAAATGCCTGAGGCCAAATCATATGTTGAGAAATCTGAATTTTGTTTCTTCCATTGCCTAGTTCAATGTCCTAGCATTTTTTAACTGTAAAATGGAGATTATAGCACCTAACTCACAGAGGGACTGTTAAGATTAAAGTAAATAAGGTAACCTTTGCAGCTGTTAGGGGAAGGAATAATTAATATCGGATTTCAAAGCCAATTGAGAAATAAGACATGGGCTTAGGGCAAATGAAGATAAAAAATATCAGCTTTATTACTGATAATGCTGAACTCAAGGATATAACTTTGGCATGCAGCCAAATGGTCTTAGTAGTTTTCTTCTCTCCACCTCTGATCTTTCAGATGTTTCACCTGAAGAAGAGGAGGTCTGCAGAGCAGACAAACTTACCCAGCATGTTCTCTTAATTCTACCCAATTGCAAAACAGGGGCCAATGGATATATTTAGATAATTCACTTCTCCTCCCATGGGTGGGACTGTCAGATTTAGCATGTGAAAACACAGAACACAGAGTTAAATTTGAATTTCAGATACACAATGAATAACTTTGAGTATAAGTATGTCCCGTGCAGTGTTTAGGGTATAGTTACTCCTCCAACATTATCTGAGATTCAAATCTGTTTTTCTGAAATTCAAATGTAATGGGGCATCCTGTATTTTGTCTGGCAACCCTTGAAAGTAAGCAAGTGTGAGAAGGAAATTTAGGAGTGTTGCTCTGGTAGAAGGCCATAAGGGCATAGCAATGGAGGGCTCTCCCGGCAGTCGTATAGTATGGAACACAGAGTGTGCTCAGTACACATTATTGCTTTCCTTCAGGCCTCGAAGACCCTCATGGCAAACTAATTCACACCAAGGCTTTGGTGTCTTACTGTGTTGCTCTTCAAGAAGTAGTTTTACTTTAAATGAGGGCCAGGAGGGGGTTAATGTTTAACCTACAGAAATTCTCTAATGATTGATTTTCAATGTTGACTGTGCATCAAAATGCCCCAGGGAGATTGTTAAAGATACAAATACCCAGTTATCCCCCACCCCAAGTTTGATTCTGGGGTAGGATCTTGGCATTTGTATTTTTTAATGAACTTCCCCAGGGAATTCTGATGCACAGCAAAGTTTAAGGCATGTCATTCTAACCTATAAGTACAGTGTCAGGGAGCAGGAAATGGGTGTTCTCAGGGAAAGGTGTATGCCTCTACGCAATAAGTGACTGAGAAACTATTATGCCATTGCATGGAACATTGGTTTAGAACCACTGTTTAAGCTCATGGATAGAGAAAAGCACACCTTCCTTCTCATTTTGGTAGCAATTGATCTAGGATGCAACAGTGAAATGATGAGTATTAAACAATTGAAATAGGAGTCATTTCCCTCCTAGAACTCTTTAGCCACATTAGTGCGCCACTGGCTCTGAGGCAAACTTGATCAAACATATTGTCCGTTGCCACTGCAGATTATAGTCCAATGTGAAAGGGCTACAGGAGAGACAACGAAAGGGAATAGGAGGTCAGAAACGAGTAAGGAGGATAGGTCATGGAAAGGTTTACAGAGAAGGCGAGACACCCTTCAGTCTTCACTGGGAGAGTAGAAATGCATACAGGCTAGAAAATGAGAGCGTGACAGAGGCAGAGAAAGGCTAAGGCAAAGAGCTACAGAGTCCAGGGGGAAGTTGCAGAATAAGACAGAAATAGACACCTGTAAGGAGAAGAAAGGGAAAAAGGCACACACACACATTTACACTGACAAAGAGACACCCGGATTTCCAGTGCTGTTTTAACATGGCATCACAGGGAAAGAAACCACACTCTTTCTATATACACACACATACACGCACATACATACACGTATATACACACACATTATTTTCTCAGAAGCTTAGCTCATGGCTGTGGGGAATCTGAAAGTATAGGAAACAAGCGTCACTGCCTTCGCTCATTCTAGATGATATCTGTTATTAAAAATGGCCATTTTCAGGGAAGATATTGATTATAATTCTAAAATAGGCATATACATCATTAGTATATTTAATAATTAAGGGTAGAATCATAATAATGCATGCATGCTCAGTCGTGTTCAACTCTTTTTGGCCCCATGGACATAGCCCACCAGGCTTCACTGTCTACGGGATTTCCCAGGCAAGAATACTGGAGTGGATTGCTTTTTCCTTTCCCAGGGGATCTTTCAGGCCCAGGGATCGAACTCATGTCTCTTGAATTGGCAGGCGGATTTTTTTTACCACTGTGCCACCCAATACATTATTGAAAAGTAAGGCAGCCTTTTTTCCTGAACTGGATCTAAAAGTAGAATCTCAAATGTTTGCTACCACAATTTTCCAGGACTAAAATGTGTTCCCCTCCCAAATGTTTGTTTTTATTTGAATTCATTGTCTTATTTTAATGAAGCTTTTGGAAAGCCCTTTGCAGCTGATGAGCCCAACCGTTAGGAATAAGTGATTTGGCTTGTGCTCTGGGCAATGCTGTTGAGCACACCAGCTTCCTGGAAGAAAAGCGGTTGAGAGAGAGAAATTTTGCCTCATGGTGCTTAATATCACCTCAAGGTCTTTTGCCTTCTATTTCCCTTTCGTCTTCCTTTTGAATCATACATTCAAATAATCACATGTGTGAGCATTGAAAGGAACACATCTCAGCATGTCTTTGTGAAGGTACAGAAGACAATATGGCATTACACATGTTCAATATGCTGTTTTGAATTCTCTAGAACTTTGTTGCTCCCAAATCAAATATCTTCAGATAAAGGGAAAGTATGTTGCTCAGTCAGAAATGTGCAGGTGCCAGGTCTGACTTCTCTTCTGTATCTTTACCATTTTCTGTATCTATTTTGCAACCAGGAGGTTTTTTTTTTTTTTTTTTTTCTATATTTTCTTTTCCATTTGGAGCTTAGAAAATAAAAAGCAGTTGAGGAATCACTGTATCTGGGGAAAGGGACTGGGTGATTTCTCTTTGAAAAGCTTGTATTAGCTGTAGACAGAAACCTAGGATGGGAAAGGAGTGATGATAGTTGGTTGGCAGATACACGAGAGCTGAATGAGAAAAAGAGAATCGGTAAGCAAGGGGGCTTGCCCATCTTCCTCAGAAGCAGTCACTTTACCTCTGTATGGCAAATGGAATTAAGAATCCTAAGTGCAGAGAGTCTCCTACTGTGTCCCTGTCACACAAAATTTTCATTCCAAGAAAATGCAAATAGTCCCCCAAATTAGCAGTCCTTTCCCAAAGGCTCCTGGGGCCTTACTGCAGTGACATTGTCATCCGCAGCGCTTGTGTGGACGATGGTTGAGCTCACCAGTGATTTCCCTGGCACTGTTA
Organism: Cephalophus harveyi; assembly: GCA_006410635.1. Taxonomy (NCBI): domain Eukaryota; kingdom Metazoa; phylum Chordata; class Mammalia; order Artiodactyla; family Bovidae; genus Cephalophus; species Cephalophus harveyi. The sequence goes on along the minus strand of SJYT01038613.1, from coordinate 34,393 downwards.
TGGCTGGTGTCCTTCCTTGGACACTCATCAGGGCCCTTATTCTCCGACTCAGAGTCTATTTCTATGCCCTGCACCCTTGTTCTGCTGTCTCTGATTCTGGAGTCTTTCTTCCAAGTGGACACAGCATTTTTAAATGTCCTGAGTGAGCATGACAGTGACTTTGCATCTTCAGTCTGAAGTAGACTTACCCCTTCAGGTTTATAATTCTTGAAGTATTAGAGTAATTTCCTCCAGAAAGTATCACAAAGTATTTGAGTAACACTTGGCATTTCTCATTGACTCTTAACTACTCTCCCAAGGTAAGGCACAGGTAAGGAGTTGCCCCCTACCTCCCTTCCCATAATTCCCTCACATAGTATCAGTGATTCACCAAATATCTGCTGCACACTTGTGCTAAGTACTGGATAAAGTGATGAATGAGGCATATAAGGTTCTTACCCTCACAGAGGTTACAGTTTAGCAGGAAACCAAGCAAGCAATTACATACAAGTGTAATAAGTGCTATAAAGGGGAAAGCAGATTTTGCACTAGAACTTAACAAGCCCTTTGGAGAAATGGCACTTCATATGAATCAGGAAGGCATTTGCTAGGAGGAAATGAAGTGGGGTAGGGTGGAGACTGTTCTCAGAAAATGGCAGGTATGAGAGTCTGGGGGAAAAAAAGAACCTGGCAATTTTGAAGAAAACTGAAGAAAAAAAAAAAAAAAAAAAAGCATAGCCAGAATGTAGAACACAAAGAGAAGTGAGCTAAGAGGACTGGGTAGGTAGAAAAAGTCTGTATTATGGGGAGCCTTGTAATGCAGTCTAAAAACTTTAGACTTGATCATGCACTACCATGGGAAGCCATGTATGGGACAGAGACAAGGATTACACTTGGGAAAGACCACCTGGCTGTAGTGTGGCAGAGCTCCTTGAAGGGGGCAGGAGGGGTGAGGGGGAAAGAGTTAAGAGGCTATTGTTGTAGTGGACACACTACAGGCGTTGGTGACCTGAGCTAAGTCCTAGCTTGGGGCTAGCACAGAGTCGGCAGATTTGAGACATAGAATATATTCACATTAGATATGGGAAAGCAAGGAAAGGAAAGAGTCAAGGATGGCACCCAGCTTCTGGATTGGGTAGCTTCCTGGGGTCAGTGGAAGTATTGTTTATCATGGTAGAAAATATAAGACAAAGTAGTTGGTTTGGGGAGGGAGGTGATTTTAGTGTTAGAGTTAGGAGCTTGAGGTATCTTTAAGACATCCAAGTGGAATGCCAATTAGATAACCAGATACAGGGAATTAAAGCACAAAAGGGAAGTCAGGAGCAAAGTTATATTTATGAGGGCCTTTGAGTATAGGAGCTAGGCCAGAAGAAACACGTAGACTGAAAAAGCATAAGACCTAGAAGGTAGCTTTTAGGAACACCTGTCTTAAAGACTAGGCAGAAGAAGAGAAGGTTACACAAAGCCTGAGAGGGAGTGGTCTGAAAAGTAGAAATAAAACAAGTAGAGGTCAGGGTAACAAAAACCAACAGAAGAGGGAAATTGAAGGAGGAAGGTCAAATGTCAAATGCAGATGGGAGGTCAAACAAGACATCAACAGAACAAGACCAAAAAGAGCACTTGGGATTTTGTTACATGCTGGCAGTAGGTTACCATGCTTAGGACATCCTCAAGGGAGTCATGGTAATTAGGTGGCAGTAAGGAGATCAGCCCTGGGATTTCTTTGGAAGGAATGGTGCTGAAGCTGAAACTCCAGTACTTTGGCCACCTCATGCGAAGAGTTGACTCATTGGAAAAGACCCTGATGCTGGGAGGGATTGGGAGCAAGAGGAGAAGGGGACGACAGAGGATGAGATGGCTGGATGGCATCACCAACTCGATGGACGTGAGTCTGAGTGAACTCCGGGAGTTGGTGATAGACAGGGAGGCCTGGCGTGCTGCGATTCATGGGGTCGCAAAGAATTGGACACAACTGAGCGACTGAACTGAACTGAACTGAATGGGGGTGAGGGGCTTCCTTGGTGGCTCAGATGGTAAAGAATCTGCCTGCAATTCAGAAGAACAGGGTTCAATCCCTGAGTCAGGAAGATACCCTGGAGAAGGGAATGTCAACCTACTCCAGTGTTCTTTTTTTTTTTTTTGGATCATACTTTTATTGTAAGGATGGTTGTTAATACTTAACTCACATGTGTTTTTTTAATATAAATTTATTTATTTTAATTGGAGGTTAATTACTTTACAATATTGTATTGGTTTTGCCATACATCAATATGAATCCGCCACAGGTATACACGTGTTCCCCATCCTGAACCCCCCTCCCTCCTCCCTCCCCATAGCATCCCTTTGGGTCATCTCAGTGCACCAGCCCCAAGCATCCAGTATCATGCATTGAACCTGGACTAGCATACACACCGAGGAAACCAGAATTGAAAGAGACATGTGTACCCCAATGTTCATTGCAGCACTGTTTATAATAGCCAGGACATGGAAGCAACCTAGATGTCCATCAGCAGATGAATGGATAAGAAAGCTGTGGTACATATACACAATGGAGTATTACTCAGCCATTAAAAAGAATACATTTGAGTCAGTTCTAATGAGGTGGATGAAACTGGAGCCGATTATACAGAGTGAAGTAAGCCAGAAAGAAAAACACCAATACAGTATCCTAACGCATATATATGGAATTTAGAAAGATGGTAATGATAACCCTGTATGCAAGACAGCAAAAGAGACACAGATATATACTCCAGTATTCTTACATGGAGAATTCCATGGACAGAGGGGCCTGGTGGGTTACACTCTATAGGGTCACAAAGAGTCGGACATGAATGAGCAACTAACACTTTCACTTCCACTTCTTATTGGGGCGATGTTATAGGGGCTGGAAGGAAAACTAGAAGGCAGTGGATTGAGAAGTAACGAGGAGGCAGGCCAATGGAGATAGTGAATCTCGAGCTCACTCTTCTGAGGAACTTGGCTGAGAAGGGAGAACAGTGGAATGGTCTCAAGCATGAGCAGACTCCAGAGGAAGGCTTTGCTGTTGTGGCTGCTGAGTACCTCTGGAGTCGAAGTAAATATGTGAATTTTTACTCACTGACTAGGGCATGGAATTTAGATTGGCTACAAAGTCTTTCTCTTGGGGAAATGAATCCTGGGGAAACACAGGAAGAAGAGGCTGGAGCACATTTTCAAATTCAAGAGTCTTTGTCCTTAATTTTCCAGAAGCCGCTCACTCCTGAAACGCCTTTGTCATCTCTCCCATGGGACCAAGGGATGCAATTTTGGTGATATGCCTTACCTTCTCAGAATTCCACAGTGAGTAAATAAATGAGTCTTCAACAAGACTCTTGCTGCACTACTCCTTAAGACCTATTCCTAGCAATCTCCTTTTTCCTTTTGGGAGAATAAACCATTGAAAAGCATTATTCCTATTGTTAGTATTGAAGTTTTTTTGGAAAATGAAAGCACATGTTTCCTTTCATTCCTGTCTTTCTCTGGGCTTCACTCCTCCAACAGCAGGAATTCATAGTCAACCTACATTCAAGGACAGCCTTGATGATTAGAAAATAAAGTATTTCCATTCCGGAGTGCCACAGAGGTAACCTTTCCCTGTAAAAACTCCAATTAGAAAACTATTTTTGAAAAGTTAGGAGAAGGCAAACATGTTTCACATCAGCATAGTATCTCTTTTCAAATCTCTCTGTCAATTTTAAGACATTTTTCATCTATTTCCTAACTAGACATAGCAATTAGCCCTCAATGAAAATTTGAAATGTGCCAAATTCCAGGCTTTCGGCAATTTAGGGTTTAATTCTGATAATCAACTGAAAAAAAAAATCTACTTGTTTAGTGTTAACCTTTTCCATACATTTGAATTATTGACTATTTTGTCTTAGGAACTTTAAAATTAAAAAAAGAAACAAAAATTGCTTCCCCTTTCACTCCAGGCAGGGACAGTTTACCCCTAAAAAACTTCTCCTCTGGCTTCCTCCTCCCTGTTCATTAGGAAGTGGGGTAATATATTTCTTCTCTGGCGTTTTCAAAGACTCTAAGCCCCTCTAGGTAGAGAGGAGGGGAGATGAGGAAGGGAGAGATTGATGGCACTCCAAGACAGCAATCTCTTTGTTTAGTAGTCTCAAAATGAATTTTCTGTCATCTTCCATGTGTTTCCTACCCATGAAATTGACCATGCATGCTCCAACTCCATTCTCCCCAAACTCCCAGGGCTGACCTGGAGCACAACTATTGGAAGTAAGTGGCCTCTGCCAGACTACGGAATAGGCAGGCTGTTGGAAAGAGGCATGATTAGCTGGAAAGGCCTCCTGCCTGCCTCCCTTTCAGACCTGGACCTCGACTTGCTGCTTTCCACATAGCCCACAGGCCCAGCAGGCTTGTGCCTAGGCATGAGCCCTCTTCTTTGGAACAGCCTTTGCCTCTCCAACAACAACAACAACAACAAAAAGGCAGGAAAAAAAATACTTCTGAGCTACTTTCCCATCACGTGATCACTATGACACCACCGTACAATTCATCACAGAGGCTGACACCCGCGCAGACCAGTGTGAATTGGGCGTGATGCAGCACAATGTGGAACTGTGGCGAAGAGACCCCATCTGCAGCTCTCAGGGCATGGCTGATGTTGGCTCTGGTAACAAAAAGCACTTTCCTGGATGGAGAGGAAATTGCCGCCACAGGAAATGATAATATTTGTGAGCTTTACTAACAAACTTGAGTTCCAACATAAGGCAGTTCATTGTTATGCTGCAGACTGTGAAATCTTAATGCTTTTGCTATTCAAACTCATCTTATTTCACAACGTGATTTACTGCAGCTCTAAGGAGCTAACAGAAGGGAGAGAAAATAAGAGAGGTGGGAAGATAAGCATATTTGGGAGTGGAAACACTGATGAGGCCAGATTTGTGAGCAAATCTCATCCCTACTGATAATGTAATATTTTGCTTCGATTAAAGCTCTGTCTTGTGGAATATGTGCAGGATCTGGAATCCTGCTTCTTCAGCCCAGTTGCTAATATTTTGGTGGATTCCACCCTCCAAACCAGCATTGTGTTGTGTGCAAACCTGGGGCGAAAAAGAAGAGGAAACCACCTATCCTTTTGTCCAAAGACAGGCTGGAAACGTCTGCCTTGCCAGCTTTAGTTTCTCTTGTTCAGAAATTTCCAAACAGATGGTGAAGGAATTGGTGTCTGACCCAGACAGTTGGGCAACCAACAATAGAAACTAACTGTCATAGAATTCTGTAAATGGTACCTATGCTAATACTTGACAAAGGGTAAGTCTTGTTAAGTATCTGGTGTTTTCTTCAGCGAAGAATAAGTTAAAAGAGCTAATTAGGCAAAAGCTTCTAGAAAACACTGCCTTGCTTCAGGACTCTGTTTTAAATACAGACCAAAGTACATGTAGACAATCGTATGCTAGGAGGCCGGCATGCCTGTTGCTCACTTCTACTTAGGGTACAAAGTGGCCTTGAAATGTTACTCTCTGGGTATTACACTGAAATCATTTCTACCTCTAAAGTCCTGGGATTCTGTGATGACTCAATCAAAAAAAGAAAAAAAAAAAAAGCCTAAAGAGTCAAAATAGAGATTTTTCAGATTGAATAATGTGCTGAGAATTCATGTCTTTCTTTAACAGAAGTTGTCAGAAGTTTGGATTTAGCCTGCAGTCAGGTTTAGTGAGTGGATCCCTCCACCAGAATCCACATACTTATTTGTGGATTGGGGGCAGGAGGAGAAGGGGACAACCGAGGATGAGATGGCTGGATGGCATCACGGACTCGATGGACGTGAGTCTGAGTGAACTCCGAGAGATGGTGATGAACAGGGAGGCCTGGCGTGCTGCAATTCATGGGGTCGCAAAGAGTCGGACACGACTGAGCGACTGAACTGACTGACTGATTTTTCTTGTGGGTATACAGTGGAGCTCAGGGAAGAAACCTCTGGTAGGTTAGGTAGCATTTCCAGAAGCGCTCCTGATATGGTCATGAGAAGAATCATGGTTAACTCCAAAAACAATGAGAAAAATTTTTGAGACAACTATTTTTCAGATTCAGAGAAAATAAAAGGCAAAGTAGCAGGGTGTTGCCTTTCTAGAACTTTTTTTAAGCCTGACTCTGTTTGCAAAGTAATGTCCATCTGTATACTCAGATGATGAGGTCTTCCCAGGTGGCACAGTGGTAAAGATGCCACCTGCCAATGCAGAAGACACAGGAGACGTGGGTTCTATTCCTGGGTCAGGAAGATCCCCTGGAGGAGAGCATGGTAACCCATTCTAATAGTCTTCCTTGGCGACTCCCATGGACAGAGGAACCTGGTGGGCTACAGCCCATACTGTCACAAAGAGTCAGACACGACTGAAGTGACTTAGCACACACACACACATACTTAGGTGGCAGGAAGAGGATAATCAGAGACCTGTGTTTTTGGAGAGGGGCAGCTCCATACAGTCTCACCTTTCCCGCCTACTGCCCCGTGAACAGAAGCAGCCTGGAATGTATCAGCTTCTGTACCTGGACTGTTCTGAAAGATTAACTCAAAATTGCCCTTCCCACTTTTGTGTCTCGAGATATGACAAAGAAAACTCACCTATGCCTTGTTTGTCACCTCAGACAGTTGACAGACACTTTGCCAGTGTCTGTCATTTCAGTATCTCTCCACTTGGGCAAACTGGATGAAGGAGGGATTCTAGAAGGTGGCAAAGGAGAGGACTCTGGTCCTTGCACGGCTCCATTCTATGGCTGAATGGTCCGCCTGAGCGCACCATCTCCATTTTTGTATGTGTTGTAACTTTTACCCCTAGCGTAATCAGAAATGGTTAAATCCTCTTTGTTGACTGGTAAATGTTCATCATATGCTTTACTGGGTTTATAATATTGTGTAACACAATTTAAGATGAAACGTAGTATATGCACCATGGGAAAGGGAATGCAAAAAAAAAAAAATTTTATTGTAAGTATTTGGTGCCAATTCATTATGTACGAGTTATTTTTAAAATGCCGTTTTGCATTTAAAAATAAGTTTATCTTAATTATGAGGAATTTTAGAACAATTAATAGTGTACTGCTTTCCAATGGGAGTTTCATATTGGGCAACCTTTATACTATGTCACCTTACAGCTTCCTTCCTTTTGAATAAGATCAAAGCTAGTGTGTTATTTGTCCCTGGTGAATGCAGCAGAAATAAAACCTGTGATACAAATGCTAATAACCCAACAGGAATCCCATGTGTTGCAAAATCCTTTCGTTTCCTGTCCACTTCTTAGAATCCTGCCACAGATCCCATCAGCTTCTGTGACTAGCAGAGCACTTTGCCTTGATTACAGTAGTTTAACAGCAATGAATAATAGGGTGTCTTTTTGTGTTTTTTTTCCCCCTCCTGGGTCTGAACAAAAGCAGCTGGCTGTGCAAGTGAACACAGAGTCCTGCCTACCAAGGGGGAGGAGCCCGAGGAATTTATAGTGGTCAGGAGACAGGTCGCATCAAGGGACCACAGCTGCTACCAGCAGCCTCGCCTGAAGCATTGGCGAGCTCTGGTCGGCTGAGGGTGAATATTCAGCATTGCAGTAAAACAGAGGAAGTGGCAGAGACTTTACCTGGAATTGTGTGGCTGAAATGGAGGTACAAGACTCTTATGATTTTTGCCTCGTTTGTTATCAACCATTTCATAAGACTCATCAGTGAGATCAAAGCCTTCTTTACGGGCAGCTACTACAGGTCTGAGCTGCCCTAACTCCTCAACAACCACAGGGAGGGTGTCTGGCCTACACCAAGGAATACCTTATATGAGATCCAGAGAAGCAGAAGAGAAGGGAGGCCTTTGGTTGGTTCTCAGTTCTGCCACTGGCTTATTATGGGATGATAGCCGTGAATGTTGGTTTCAGAGAACCCTTAATTCACATCCTAACTTGGCCAATTCCTCCTGGCAAGTTGCTTAACTCTTTTGAGTAGCATTTTTCTCATCTGATTCGTGTAAATACTGATGGGATTTTTGGTGGCTCAGACGGTAAAGAATTGCTCTGCTATACGGGAGACTCAGGCTCAATCCCTGGGTTGGGAAGATCCCTTGGAGAAGGGCATTGCAACCCACTCCAGTATTCTTGCCTGGAAAATTCCATGGACAGAGGATCCTGGTGAGCTGCAGTCCATGGAATCACAAAGAGTTGCACACAACTGTGCAATTAACACTTTCACTTTCATGGGATTTTAAAGAAAAGATTAAGTTTTAAAAACTGTGAAAAACTTAGCAAGATGGTAAATATATCCTAAGAGCTCAATAAGTAGTAGTTGTTATCATGAATGAAAATGCTGTATTTTCTGTATTAACTAGGGTTAGTACTATTATTCTAATCCAGTATCATGTTTGAGAAAATTGTAAATTCTTTCTTAAGAGGAGTATAAAAGACAGTATGCTTACCCACCTTTCCTCCTCTGGGAATCTGAAGCCACTAGGTAGAATAGAAGTCAAAGAGTTTGCAGGGATTCCAAAAACTGGCCCACTGCTTCCAAAACAGCTTTCTAAAAATGCATGCCTCTGGGAATCACCATCTAGCAAGTCTAACACAAAAGCAGACCAAGGAATCTCCATCTGTAAGATCTGCTAAGTGATTCTGACGCATAGCTAAGGACTGAGAACCATTGGTTAAGAATGTTCTTCCAAGGATTTCCAACTATGTCACTTGAAGGACAATAGGCCATTTTAAGAAACTTGATGTAAAGCCGGAAGTGGACAGTGGTAAAAGATGGCAGACAGTGAATGGGAGGCTACAAGATTCAGGAAAGGATGGAGATGGAAGACAGTTAGCTGGGTGGTGATCTGAGAGGTAAGCACCATCTGTCAGCTAGTCCATTCAAGGTGCCAGAGATTCTGGAAAGCTGGCAGTGCAGGATCAGCCAGACCGATCAAAGGGCTACTTTAAACTAATGCTCGTCAGATAAATTATAACAACTTCCTCTGGAAACTAAAAACCTTTAGAAGGTTCCATTTTTGGATTCTCTTACTCAGCTTCCCTGGTGGCTTAGAGGTTAAAGCGTCTGCCTCCAATGCGGGAGACCTGGGTTCGATCCCAGGGTCGGGAAGATCCTCTGGAGAAGGAAATGGCAATCCACTCCAGTATTCTTGCCTGGAGAATCCCATGGACAGAGAAGCCTAGTAGGTTACAGTCCATGGGGTCACAAAGAGTCGGACTCGACTGAGTGACTTCACCTCACCTTACTCAGCTAGCCTAGTCTTGAAGGGCCTTTTATTGTTGTTATTTAGTCACTAAGTCATGTCCAACTCTTTGCAACCCCATGGAAGCTGCCAGACTCCTCTGTCCATGGGCTTCTCCAGGCAAGAATACTGGGTTAGCTTGCCATTCCCTTCTCTAGTTGATCTTCCCAACCCAGGAATGGAACCCAGGCCTCCTACTTGGCAGGAGGATTCGTTACCACTGAACCACCTGGGAAGCCCACTAAAGGGCCTCTATCCTTTTATTAAGGGCAGTTGTATATAGGCCCTAAAAGGCAGGGGGGGAGATAAACCCATACCACTGCAGAGGATGAATCGAGAGAAATCAACAGACTTGCTACTCTTGATTTAGGAGGAAAAAATCATTAAGCTTCTTTTACTTACACCTAAGACAATTGACTTTCCCTCACATCCCCATCCTGATAGTTAGAACTCACCCTATCAAACGGACTTCTCTCTATATCTAGTGTGTATTGCCCTTGGCAATACTGCAGAGCCAAGTGCTAGGTTAAATAGTATGTATTCAATATTTAGAATGTATTCATTGAGTGGTTCACACATATTGTGGTGGTGCTTATTTCTTCGTACACTACAGGCTACTTTTGTGTGGTGCAGAGGTTAAAGCGTCTGCCTGCAGTGTGGGAGACCTGGGTTTGATCCCTGGGTCGGGAAGATCCCCTGGAGAAGGAAATGGCAACCCACTCCAGTATTCTTGCCTGGAGAATCCCATGGACAGAGGAGCTTGGTGGGCTACAGTCCACGGGTCGCAAAGAGTCGGACACGACTGAGCGACTTCACTTTCACTTTTCTGTTTTCTACATCACTTGTAGTCAATATCTTGTGTTAACTGACTGAGAGTAAGGCTACACAGGACCACTTGATCACCTTGTTTTAGAGAATTAATCAGTGATTATTATCTTGTGCTATACATAACCTGAGCCTGTATCAGTGCTCAAAGCCTGACTAGGCTATTTACTGTGATTTTTGGTGTGTACCAGAGCTTCACTGCAGATGGTGACTGCAGCCATGAAGTTAAAAGACGCTTACTCCTTGGAAGAAAAGTTATGATCAACCTAGATAGTATATTCAAAAGCAGAGACATTACTTTGCCGACTAAGGTCCGTCTAGTCAAGGCTATGGTTTTTCCTGTGGTCATGTGTGGATGTGAGAGTTGGACTGTGAAGGCTTAGTGGTGAAGAATTGATGCATTTGAACTGTGGTGTTGGAGAAGACTCTTGAGAGTCCCTTGGACTGCAAGGAGATCCAACCAGTCCATTCTGAAGGAGATCAACCCTGGGATTTCTTTGGAAGGAATGATGCTAAAGCTGAAACTCCAGTACTCTGGCCACCTCATGCGAAGAGTTGACTCATTGGAAAAGACTCTGATGCTGGGAGGGATTGGGGGTAGGAGAAGAAGGGGACGACAGAGGATGAGATGGCTGGATGGCATCACGGACTCGATGGACGTGAGTCTGAGTGAACTCCGGGAGATGGTGATGAACAGGGAGGCCTGGCCTGTGATTCATGGGGTCGCAAAGAGTCGGACACGACTGAGCGACTGAACTGAACTGAGAGCTTTAACTCCAGTTGAACAGCTGAGCTACCATGAAACTCTATTTTACTTATATTCAGAGTGAGGACTCATACTTTCCATTGCAATGGGTTGTATCAGAATTGTTTGATGGACTAATATACCACACACCATTCAGTTTGTTCCATCTTCATCACCACCACCCTCACAAAAGCCATCATTTCTCACTATCTCTTACTTAAACTACAATAATGATTAAACTGGTCATTCACTGTGCACTTGTGTCCCCTCTCAAAATCTATTAGTCAAATACCAGGCAGAGTCATTTTTTCTAAATGTAGAGCTGATTATTGTCAACTTACTTTTCCTCCTTTCAGAATCTGTGCAAAAAACTTTAAAAGCTTCCCATGGTTTTCAAAGACAAAGCTCCTTATTGTGGCCTTCAATATCCCACATGGTCTCCTCTGCCTATCTCTCCCTCAAATTTCCTCTTGCACTCTGATTTTCCTAACAATCTGAGCGTCAGCTACTTTTAATATTCTAATGAAGTGAAGTGAAGTCACTCTGTCGTGTCCGACTCTTTGCGACCCCATGGACTGTAGCCTACCAGGCTCCTCCACCCATGAGATTCTCCAGGCAAGAATACTGGAGTGGGTTGCCATTTCCTTCTCCAGGGCATCTTCCCGATCCAAGGATCGAACCCGGGTCTCCCGCATTGCAGGCAGACGCTTTAACCTCTGAGCCAAAGTTCCTGCTAATTGCAGCTATGATTTAGGCTGTAGATGCAGTTTCATGCTCATTTCTAACACCAGACATTTGCACATGCTATTCCTTCTCTCATTTTTAGCAGTTACCATATTGTATTGTCATGTGCTTATTTTCATGAGAATTTGGATGACATCCGTCTTCCCAACTAGAATGTAAGTTTCACACAAGTAGAGACTGTTTCTGTACCTCTGAGACCTAGCACAATGCATGGTACACAATATACAGCCCATAAATACTTGGTAAATGAATAAATGAAGACTCAATATATAATCAACGCCCATTTCCTTTAAGTTTTCCTTCTCCAACTTGGTACCTAATCAACCAGTGCTTACAGGGAGGTCCATAGGCCACACCCATCTGGACAGATCCTCTGTGGGCATAATTCCATTTTCCAGATGTCCCTGACCTCAAATGAGAATTTACTCATTTGGTGTCTTATCTTCTTAATCCTTGGGTGGTTTAGTCGCTAAGTCATGTCCTACTCTTGTGATCCCATGGACTGTAGCCCACCAGGCTCCTTTGTCCATTGGATTCTCCAGGTAAGAATACTGGAGTGGGTTGCCATTTCCTTCTCCAGGGGATCTTCCTGACTCAGGGATCGAACCCAGATCTCCTGTATTATAGGCAGATTCTTTACCAATTGAGCTATGAAGGAAAAGAATTATCAGAATAACTCTCCCAGAATAACACTTAACCTGTATCTAAGCTTCCAGAAATCATGTCTTAGTTAAGCTCTCTTTTTATATGAGCAGGACTTCCCATGAAATGGAGGGTGGTGCTAAAGCAAGGGATAGGGGCTTGTCTTAGAACCCATCAGAAGCTATGGATCCTCTCTCTGTGTGGATCTTCAAGTGCACAGAGACACATACAACTTTATATACACCTTTAGGGGATCATAGAACAAACCTTATCCATGGATAATTGAGCTATTAGAGAATTTAATTTTAGACTATGCTCTTGCTAAATCAGAAACCTGGCTTTAGATATTGATAATTATTGAAGATGGATAACAGGGACAAGGGAGTTCAATATCTCTACTTTTGTATATGTTTGAATTTTTCCCTTATAGTTAAAATGCTAAATGTCAATCCAGTATTTTTTTTTAAAGAGAAGGAAATAGAGGCATGGTTTTCATAAAGACTATTTGACACTTCAAGACCTCTTTAAGTGGAAAATTAATCCTCTTATTTGCCCAGACAAAAGTTTAGCATCAACTTCAAATTCTCCATCTCTCTTGGCTCCTCAAGTAATCAACTGGCAAATCCTGCTAATTCTATCTGTGCAGCTCTTGCACTACCTCGCACCTCTCCATCCTCCCTGACACTGGAAAAGCTCTACACTTCATTATGTGTCACCAAATCCACTGTAGAAAGATCTCCTAACCTTGGATGCCAAACTTCCTTTCCAGATCTTTCACTGATATCTCGCACTGAAAGTGACCTTTTTCCTCCTCTGAACATCATGGTGCTGATCACAGTCTCCCTCCAAATATAGTAATTCACATTCAAAGTCTATGTGTACGTATCTTTATGGTACTTAACCCATTTTGAGTTATAGACCTTTAGAGAATCTGATGATTATAGACTTACGTCCTATGTCACCTACTCCCTCCAGAAAAATGCATGTAATATCCCAATCCAAACACACAAATACTTTTGTTTTCAATTCCAAGAGCTCTATGCATGGCCCCTGAAAAAATCCCCCAGTTTTCGTATGCAGAGTACCCTACACCCCACCCTAGGTAATAAGCACTCTTGAGTGCCTGCATGCTTGCTTGCGTCTGACTCTTTGTGCCCTTATGAACTGTAGCCCGCCAGGCTCCTCTGTCCATGGGATTCTCCAGACAAGAATACTAGAGTGGGTTGCCATGCCCTCCTCCAGGGGATCTTCCCGACCTAGAGATCCAATTCGCATATCTTATGTCTCCTGTATTGCAGATGAATTCTTTACCTATTGAGACACCTGGGAAGCCCAGTAAGCACTCTAGCTAGACACATTTCAGTATCACACAATGCCTTACTCACAGGCTCAGACTGTGAGTGACTCCACACCAATGTTCTCTTTATGTATCATCCCTCTTATTTTTACACTTCTTCTTCCTCCCTGAAGTACAAATGAAATATTTATTTAATCTGGATTGGCAAGCAATTGATTTTCATGATGAGTGCAAAAGGAGCAAAGAAATGAGTAACAAAAAAGGCAGCAATTTCCCTCATTTCTCTCTCTCCCACCCCATGAGAACCTCATCCGAAAGTGACCACTCCTTTGTTCTAGACGGCATCAGACTGAGCAGTTTTCCCTTCAGATTACATTAAGCTGATCCTGTGAAATCACTGTTAATCTATTATTTTTGATCTACAAAAGTGGCCATATTGTACAGTCCAAACCTAATGCTCATGAACTAAAAAGAAATCTCATTACTGGAATGTGAGATTTTGAAGGCAGACATGGCAGCTCTTCTCCATACCTCAGGTCCTACATACAGTTGGTGCTCAGAAGTATTTATGGAATGAATTATATCTACTTATTAAGATGTCTGATATTAAAGTAAGACCTTTCACTTAAGGAGATGTTGGTGAAGTGAATTTGAGTAAGGGTGTTTGACAATCCTTGACCCTTTTGATGGCCTCTTTATTGAAAAGATATTTTGCAAAAGATTTTACAAAAAAATCAACAAAATATGCACTTATCACTTCTAGGTAATATAATGAAGACTCTCCTGGAGAAAGTAAAAAGATATTCCCTGTTGAGCAAATTGCACACTTTTCCACACAAATATCCCAACTCTGTGTAAACTAAAGACAAGGAAGCTCACACACCAGCCCAAATTCCTTTCTTGTCCCTTGGACAGAAGTTCACACTGTCAGAGACTTCTGAAACTTTTAGTAGCTACTGAAGCCAGGGTATCATGACTGGTATTTCTACCTTGAAAGACGCCATCTACTAAGTAGCAGTACTTCCATGAAGAGTACAAGCCCTTTGTAAACCTAATAGAGACCTGGTTGAATGTGCCCTCATAAGTATTACCTAAAATTTTACAAAACAGAAAACACATGGTTTTATTTGGGAGGAAGGGGAGGAAATAGTGGACTTTGTGAGAAAACCACGTATCTTTACAAACAAATATATACACATACCAAATTTTGTTTTTTGGCACATTGGAGGAAGTGATGTTTGCACAGAGAAACAGTATTTTCTCCTAGAATAAATGACCTGATTCATATAAAAGAAAAATCCAAAATTACAGTATTTTTAAATTTTGTTTCTTCACTGACAAAATGATGAAGAGTATTCTCCCTAGGACTACATTACAGATGTGGGTGTTGTATTTAGAGGAAGGTAACTAAAAAGACTGATTTCATAAACCACAAGAGATACCATACTTTTAATTGGCACCAAATTTGCATTCAGCAAAAAGCACAAATCTTAAGTAGACAAGTCAATGATTCTTGATGAATTTATACCCTCCTGTAACTACCACTGCAATCAAGAGAGAGAACATTTCCTTCATCTCAGAATGTGCTCTTGTGCCCCCTTCTAGTCATATTTCAACCCACTTTGAAAATGGTTGTTTTGATTTCTATCACTGTAGATTAGTTTTGTCAGTTCTGCAACTTCATAAAGTGAATCCTATAGCATGTATTCTTTTGTGTCTGGCTTCTTTTGGTCAACACAATGTTTGTGAGATTCACTAAGTTGTTCTATGCATTATTCTTTTTTTACTGCTGAGCAGTACTCCATTGTCTAGCTATACCACAATTTGTTCATTCATTCACCAATGGATAGACTTTGGGTTAATTCCATATTTGGCTGTTATGAATATTGTTTTCTTGGTGATTTCTCAAAGAATTACAGTGAATAATTTATAACAATCTAGTTAGTATTACTATGAATTTGATTTCAATAAGATATAAAAACTTTCAGTTCAGTTCAGTTCAGTCGCTCAGTTGTGTCCGACTCTTTGCGACCCCATGAATCGCAGCACGCCAGGCCTCCCTGTTCATCACCATCTCTCGGAGTTCACTCAGACTCACATCCATTGAGTCAGTGATGCCATCCAGCCATCTCATCCTCGGTCGTCCCCTTCTTCTCCTGCCCCCAATCCCTCCCAGCATCAGAGTCTTTTCCAATGAGTCAACTCTTCGCATGAGGTGGCCAAAGCACTGGAGTTTCAGCTTTAGCATCATTCCTTCCAATTATATATATATATAACTAAATCACTTTGTGATACACTTAAAACTAACATGGCATTTTAAATCAACAATATTTTAATAAAATAGTCTTGTGCGTTTCCTGCAATAATATCACCTTTAAAAATTCCTGTCTCAATACTGCAAAAGATGCACCATCTCTTCTTTTATGGAGAGAATATGAGTCACTCAAAGCAGGAGTATAGATCCTAAGACTTGCCTTCAAATGAGATAGACCCACCCTTTCCAGGAATGAAGTGTGGTGGCTACTCATGGGTGACTAAACAATTTCATGTAGGATTCTTAATATTTTCATGAGGAGTAGCCAGGCTTTAGGAAATCTGATTGCTAAGGTGATGCAAGGATTTTGTTGGCAGCTTAGCACAATTATTTCAAGCAGGTCAGTGGAATTTAACTTGTCTTTTGGACAGCAGAAACAGGCTAGGTATTTACAGGAACCAGAAAACAGTTGGAGTGCTTCTTGGCATGTTATAAATACTCTCAAGGATCAATGAGACTTTAGGAATGACTTAGAGAAGATGTAGATAATTCTGTTGCTTTACATATCATTGCTCACAATAGAAAAAAGATGTCGCTTGCCTTTAATTTTTGAACTATTTCCCTGTGTGCCATGAGACAAGATTATTAAGCCAAATTTTAGTTTACTTACTCTTAGCTTTCATAATTTTTTTTCCATTTAAGACTAATGTCCATAAAACTCTCTCACTTGTCATTAAAGTGCATGATGTACTATGTAAAAGCTAGTAATTAGGTTGATGAATCATGTATAGTAATAAGGAATTGGGGGGAGCTTTGCAAAATTTTTAATTTCATGAGAATGAAGACATTTAGAGAAAGAATTTCCTTTACTAAAAATATCATTTTGCAGGTGCTTGTTTTTAGTTCCTAAAATAAATTGTTATATAAGAACCATGTGACTTAAATGTAAATTTTTTTTCCAAAGATGGTTTACTTGTAAACATAAATGATTAATTGTTGCATCATAGTTTTCCTGTTTTTACCTTGCTCTCTGTTAAGCCGGTGTCTGTGTACCACAGAAAAACCAACCAGGACTGAAAAACCTGGTTAGTGTAACCCTTCAGTGATTCGTCTGTGTGGTTACACCTCACAAGAGGAGCCTGGAAACACCAGTTTTACTCGTCCCAGGAGAAATTATTCACACCTCAGGAAGAGCCTCTCAAGTCACAGCTCTTTTCTGTCTCCCTGCGCTCCCTTCTTTTTCCTCTCTCATTAAGGACACGAGTCTGCCTCTCGATTTCTAGAAGGATCTTCCTGATTCTGCCCTGAATCTGACATCTCAAGATCATAACTGGAGTAAGAGGAAGAAGAGCCCAGCAATAAAGGGGTGGGGAATGGGAGGCATCTACTGTAGGGTGTTAAGACAGGCTACAAGGATGCATTGTACAACATGGGGAAGAGAGCCAGTATTTTGTTAAGAACTGGAAGTGGAGTGTAACCTCTAAGCATTGTATAAAATATAAAAAAGAGAAGGAGCCCAAGACCCAGACCAGGCCCAGCAAGCTGCATCCTCATTGTCTCTGCGCCTACTTATTGGCCTAAGGTAGGGGAGAGGCGTGTGCCCCAGGCCTCACTTCCCCCAGGAGCAGAAAGAGAGGGCTGGCCTGGACTGTAGCCAGAATGCTTTGGCTCTGATATTTTTTTTTTTTTGGCCATGCCACGAGACTTGTGGGATCTTTGTTCCTTGCCCAGAGAGCACCCCCGGGCCCTCGGCCATCAGCGTGAGCAGTGCTAACCACTGGTCAGCCAGGGAAGCCCCTCTGACGCTCAGTCTTTAATCGTTCCTTTCACTCTGTCCCCAGCTCGCTCCCTCAGTGGGTACTTTACAGTTTATGAAGGTCTTTCGCACCTTTACATTTCCAAACAGTTTTTCACACTCTTGATCTCACTGAGGGACAGGCAAGGCAGATTTTAAGACCTTCATTTTAGCGCTGAAGGAACCGCGGCCACTAGAGGGTTTTTTACTTGCTCATTGGCTCGTAGCTTCTAAAGGGTGAAGTGGGGCCAAGACCCATGTCTTTAGTAAAGTGAAAGTGAAAGTGTTCGGCATTCAGTCGTGTCCAACTCTCTGTGACTCCATGGACTGTAAGCCTGCCATGCTCCTCTGTCCGTGGAATTCGTCAGGCAAGAATACTTCTCCAGAGGATTCCCTCTCCAGAGGTTCTTCCTGACCCAGGGATCGAACTTGGGTCTCCTATATTGCAGGCAGATTCTTTACTGTTTGAGCAACCAGGGAAACCCACATGTCTTTAGTAAAGAGCCCTTTTTCATGCATTTTATGGTCCTTCCACTCCAGTTTCCAACAGTTGAAAGCACAAGCTCCTATTTTTCTTTGTTTCTGAACTAGCGTCATTTATTTTGAAGCTTCAGAACATTAAAAAATAACTGAAGATATCAATTAAAAAATAATGAAGGTACATGTGTTTAACAAGCCCTGTTATTGTAACTGATAATGCAGGGTCAGGACTAGGGTAAGGCAAGTAAAGTTTTTTGTTTCAGGCACAACATTTAGGAAGATACTTTTTTTTAAAAAGTAATCAAGTTTAATATTTTAAAAAAATCAGAATTAGTGCAAAAATATATGATGAACAAAATACTAAAATTTTAAATAAAGTTGAGATCAGTAGAGAAAAAAGGATAAAAATTGTTTAAAGAATTACATGAATTATTTTCTTCAGCCTGTTTAAAAAATGGCTACTGCACCATATCTGTGCTCCCGGCTTCCAGATTTCTGATTTTGTAAGAAAAAATAAAGCTATTAATTTAAACTACTCTTAATTGTGTTTTTCTTACTTGCAACCAAACATGCTTCTTCCTGAATCAGTAGTTTTGAGTTTCACTGGCTGAACGTACCAGTTCCTTAGGACAGCGTCTTATACTTAGGAAATTGAGAATATTTCTAAAATAAAATGCTGACAATGGATAATCTGGAATTTCTGGGTTAAACATATGGGTGAGGCAGTGTTGAAAAGGCTATAATAGGTATTCAACCATTAGAAGTAACAATAATAGTTAATGTTTAATAGCATTTAATAATAGTAGTAATAATAATCCTTATATTTCAGGAACTATTGATTTCATTTCCAAGATGTGAATCTTTCTAAAAAGGGGACATCTATTTTTCTTTTGGTACCTGGATGCAGCCTGCTGTTTACTCCTGGGCTGAATTGTATATTAATGACTTCAGCCATTATTAGACAAATCACAGCAGCCATTTTAAATAGCTCCTTTTGCCAAACCCTAAGGCTTGAAACATGTTTTAAAAGATAAATAAGATACTATCTCATCCCTCAAAGAACTTGCAATCTGATAGGCTTATAACACAGTGAGGTATTTATTTCCCATTGATCTATTTCCTCCATGATTTATTGTCCCCTGTACCCAGATTGTGACCTTTGATCATCCTGCTCTAAGCTGGTAGACATGCCAGCAATGGTTTGAAGCTCTTGGTGTTCCTGTTCCCATCATGCTGGGGATGTCAGCTGTGGAACAGGCACCTCCAGTTAGAATCCTGAAAGTCTTCCCAGGTAAAGGGAAGACTTGATTTTCTTAATGGTTAAGTTTCAAGTACAACTTTTAATTTCAAATGGACTTTAAATTCAATAGGTCCTGGGAGTGGGCCTGAAGTTTAATAACCTAACAATAATGAGGAGACTACTGATACAGAGGTTTAGTGCATTGTGTAATATCACTATGCCTAGGGAGCATTCCCACAGTATTAATCTAAACTGGTATCAGTGAATCCAGACTTGCTTAGCAAGGCAAACCCTGTCATCATCCTTTGTGGATAGTAAATACTTTGCTAGTTACTCTTGCATAAATTAATAATTACAACATGATTTGGTTCAGCTGGGTCTCAACTAGCTCTTATTTTTAACATCTTCACAATTTTCCTTAATGTTCTTGAGTATTTATTACATATTCGCTTATAGTGATATGTTGGCATTTGGCATATATATGCCAAATATACATATATGTATATATATGTATTTCACACACACACACACATGCACATATATATATATACAATATATATATACACACTAATGCTTCTGATGTTAAAAATGACAGTACAGACTAGGAAAGAGGAAATGAGGAAACATGGATTCTAGTACAGGCTCTGGCTGGCTGTAAGAACTTGGTTGGATTTTTCTAGTTGTATCATGACTATCTTTTTATAAACGTAGTCAAAATAAGGTGATTTTTAAATTACATATCCTCCCAGTTTCATGTTTCCATAAGCACATGTTTCAGTCAAAGAATTGGTCAATTGATTTCTGGAGAAGCTGTATGTTCCATTTATACTGTATCCTCCAAGGGTTTCTAGGAGGCAGTTCAAGATGGCAGCAGGGGAAGATCCTGAACTCACCTTCTCCCACAGGCACAACAAATCCACAGCTACATACGGAGTAATTTCAGCTGAAAAAGATCTTGAAACTAGATGAACATCAGCTCCACAACAAAGGATTAAAGGCCCACAGCAAAAGTGGTAAGATAGGAGGAGATACACTCACTCCAAAAACCTTACCTAGGCAAAGTGACCCACAATTAAAAGGAATCTCAAAAATATGGAACTTTTCCTTGAGAGGTGAGGGGTCTGTGCTCAATATCATGCACTCTGACCCTTGGTTCAGTTCAGTTCAGTTCAGTCACTCAGTCGTGTCCAACTCTTTGGACCCTATGAATCGCAGCATGCCAGGCCTCCCTGTTCATCACCATCTCTCAGAGTTCACTCAGACTCACATCCATCGAGTCCGTGATGCCATCCAGCCATCTCATCCTCGGTCATCCCCTTCTCCTCCTGCCCCCAATCCCTCCCAGCATCAGAGTCTTTTCCAATAAGTCAACTCTTGGCATGAGGTGGCCAAAGTACTGGAGTTTCAGCTTTAGCAGCATTCCTTCCAAAGAAATCCCAGGGTTGATCTCCTTCAGAATGGACTGGTTGGATCTCCTTGCAGTCCAAGGGACTCTCAAGAGTCTTCTCCAACACCACAGTTCAAAAGCATCAATTCTTCGGTGCTCAGCTTTCTTCACAGTCCAACTCTCACATCCATACATGACCACTGTAGTGATGCTTTCTAAGGCCCACTTGACTTCACATTCCAAGATGTCTGGCTCTAGATTAGTGATCACATCATCATGATTATCTGGGTTGTGAAGATCTTTTTTGTATAGTTCTTGGTTAAGTCACCATAAAGACAAGCCCCTGCCTCCGCCCCCCGCCAAATGCCTGGCTTTAAAAACCAATGGGATTGCTTTCAGGAGAGCCATAGAACTGTAGAGAATAGGAAACTGCTTTTAAAGGATTCAGGTGCAGATTCACTCGCCCCCAGACCCAGGGAAAGGTAACAGTTTGAAAACACCTAAAGCAAAAGTGAAGAAGACCCACATGCTAATCTTAAAGCATCTGCTGGAGAGACAGGATCTGTTGAGACTCTCTTCAGGGATGGAAGGGCTAGTGGAACACCATTTTTGTGATTTCATTCTACATTGCTTATGCTGGTGCTGGCAGGCATCAGTTTGAAACTCTCCTTCTAATCTGCTAGCTCCAGAGGGTATGATCCACTTAACCTGTGCCGGAGCATGACCACAGCTCACCCACCTGTGCTGTAGCTGAGGGCATGTGCAGCCCACCCAGGGGATGCCTCTTGAGCTCCTGACGCTGGTTGCTAAGGGGGGTTGCACTTCTGGGGCCCACAAGCCATCTCCTACACAAGACTACTCCTTCAAGACTGGGAGAGGTTGGTATTTCACTTAATAACATAAAAGACAAACTTAGAGAGTGAGGCAAAATATGGAGACCGAGGGATATATTCCAAACAAAAGAATAAGGCAAGAATCTAAAAAAAAAAAGACTTTAATAAAATGGAGATAAGTAATCCAACCAGTCCATTCTGAAGGAGATCAACCCTGGGATTTCTTTGGAAGGAATGATGCTAAAGCTGAAACTCCAGTACTTTGGCCACCTCATGCGAAGAGCTGACTCATTGGAAAAGACTGATGCTGGGAGGGATTGGAGGCAGGAGGAGAAGGGGACGACCGAGGATGAGATGGCTGGATGGCATCACGGACTCGATGGACGTGAGTCTGAGTGAACTCCGGGAGATGGTGATGAATAGGGAGGCCTGGCGTGCTGTGATTCATGGGGTCGCAAAGAGTCGGACACGACTGAGCGACTGAACTGAACTGAACTGAATCTTCTGGATTGGAGAAGGCAATGGCAACCCATTCCAGTACTCTTACCTCGAAAATCCCACAGGCTGCAGTGCATGGGGTTGCTAAGAGTCAGACACGACTAAGCGACTTCACTTTCACTTTTCACTTTCATGCATTGGAGAAGGAAATGGCAACCCACTCCAGTGTTCTTGCCTGGAGAATCCCAGGGACGGGGGAGCCTGGTGGGCTGCCATCTATGGGATCGCACAGAGTCAGACACGACTGAAATGACTTAGCAGCAGCAGCAGCAATCTTCTGGATACAGAGTTCAAATTAATAATTACAAAGATGCTCACCAAACTTGGGGAAGAATGCATGAGCACAGTTTATTGAAAACTTCAATAAAGAGATATAAAATATAACGTATTGAATATAAAGAGCCAGACAGTATAAAAGAGAAGTCAAGAGCTAAAAAATACAATAATAGAAGGGTTCAATAGCAGATTGGATAAAGCAGAAGAATGGATTAGCAAGCTGGAAGACAAAGCCATGGAACTCACCTAGACAGAGAAGAAAAAAAGGAGCTTTAAAAAGTGAAGATATTGTAAATACTTTACAATATCTTATCAATATCAAGAAGAATAACATTCACAGTCTTTAAAATTAAAGACAGAGAATCTTAAAAGCAGCAAGAGGAAACAACTTGTTACATACAAAGTCAAAGTGAAGTCGCTCAGTCGTATCCGACTGTTAGTGACCCTGTGGACTGTAGCCTACCAGGCTCCTCTGTCCATGAGACTCTCCAGGCAAGAGTACTGGAGTGGGGTGCCATTTCTTTCTCTAGGGAATCTTCCCGACCCAGGGATCAAACCCGGGTCTCCCACATTGGAGGCAGACGCTTTAACCTGTGACCCACCAGGGAAGCCTTGTTACATACAAGTGAAAGTGAAAGTGAAGTCGCTCAGTAGTGTCCAACTCTTTGCGACCTGTGGATGGTAGTCTACCAAGCTCCTCCATCCGTGGGATTCACCAGGCAAGAATACTGGAGGGGGTTGCCATTTCCTTCTCCAGGGGATCTTTCTGACCCAGGGATCGAACCCAGGTCTCCCACATTGCAGGCAGACGCTTTCACCTCTGCACCACCAGGGAAGGAAACCTCAAAAAGCTACCAGCATATTTTTCAGCAGAAGCTTTGCAGGCCAGAATAGAATGGTATGACATAGTCAAATCGCTGAAAGGAAAACATTCCCAACCAAGAATACTTTACCCTGTGAGATTATCATACAGAATTGAAGGAGAGTTAGATTTTTCCAGCTAAGCAAAAGCTGAAGGAGTTAATCACCACTAAACAAGCCATACTATTTATTAACGTTAAGGGACATCTTTAAGCTGAAAAGAAACACAGTTAACTGCTAACAAGAAAACACACAAAAGTAAAAATCTCACAGGAAAAGGTGAAAATAGTAAAGGTAGTAGACCAATAACCTATTAACTAGTAAGAAGGTCAGAGGGCAAGAGATAAGAGTAGTAAAGTTAACCAAATTTCTGCAGTCATGAAATTAAAAGATGCTTGCTCCTTGGAAGGAAAGCTATGACAAAATTAGACAGTGTATTAAAAAGCTGAGACATCACTTTGCTGACAAAGATCCATCTGGTCAAAGCTATAGTTTTCTAGTAGTTATGTATGGATAAGAGTGAGACTGTAAAGAAGGCTGAGTACTAAAGAATTGAAGCTTTCAAACTGTGGTGGCTAGAGAAGATTCTTGAGAGTTCCTTGGACAACAAGGAGATCAAACCAGTCAATCCTAAAAGAAATCAGTCCTGAATATTTGTTGGAAGGATTGATGCTGAAGCTGGCCACCTGATGCAAAGATCTGACTCATTGGAAAAGACCCTAATGCTGGGAAAGATTGAGGGGAAGAGGAGAAGAGGGCGACAGAGGATGAGATGGCTGGATAGCATCACTGACTCAATGGACATGAATTTGAGAAAACTCTGGGAGACAGTGAAGGATAGGGAAGCCTGGTGTGCTGCAGTCCATTGGGTTGCAAAGAGTCTGACATGACTTAGTGACTGAACAACAACAACAACCATAATAACTAGTTAAGGGATATATAAAATAACATAAAAGGTGACATAAAAAAAAAAAAAACATTGTGGGGGGGCTAAAAGTGTAGAGTTTTGAAATGTGTCAAAATTTAAGTTACTGCCAACTTAAAATAGGCTCATATAAAAAGAATGTTATATGTGAACCTCATGGTAATCATAAAACAAAAATTAATAGTAAATACACAAAGGAAAATGAGAATGAGAAAAGAATCTAAGCACAACACCAAAGAAAGTTATCAAACCACAAGGGGAGAGAGAAAGAGAAGAAGAAAGGAACAAACTACAAAAACAGCTAGAAAACAATTAACAAAATTACAGTAAGTACATACCTATCAATAGTTACTTTAAATGTAAATGGACTGAATTCTCCAATCTAAAGATACAGATGACTGAATGGATAAAAGACAAAAACCACAAAACTCAACTATAAGCTGCCTACAAGAGACTCACTTCGGACGTAAGAACACACACACACTGAAAGTGAAGGGATGGAGAAAGATATTCCATGCAAATGAAAACAAGAAGAAAGCTGGCATAGCTGTACTCATATCATAGAAAATAGACTTTAAAATAAAGACAATAAGAAAAGACAAAGAAAGGCATTACATAGTGATAAAGGGGTCAATCTAGAAAGAAGTTATAACATTTATAAATATATATGCATCCAACCTAGGAGCACCAAATTATATAAAGCAAATATGAATAGACTTAAGAGAAATAGACATCAATACAATAAAACCAGGGGACTTTCGCATCCCACTTACAGCAATGGATAGATCATCCAGACAGAAAATCAATAATATACTAAAATGACACACTGCATTAGATCAATTTAATATATACATGACATTCCACCCCAAAGCAGCAGAATACACTTTCTTCTCAAGTGATAAGGAAGATTTTCTAGAATAGATCACATGTTGAGCCATAAAGAAGAGGTGGCTCACATATTAAGAAGAGGTGGCAAGAATACACAGAAGAACTATATAAAAAAGATCTTCATGATCCAGATAACCATGATGGTATGAGTGATCACCTAGAACCAGACATCCTGGAATGAGAAGTCAAGTGGTCCATAGGAAGCATCACTACGAACAAAGCTAGTGGAGGTGATGGAATTCCAGTTGTGCTATTTCAAATCCTAAAAGATGATGCTGTGAAAGTGTTGCACTCAATATGTCAGCAAATTTGGAAAATGCAGCAGTGGCCACAGGACTGGAAAAGGTCAGTTTTCATTCCAATCCCTAAGAAAGGCAATGCCAAAGAATGCTCAGACTACTGCACAATTGCACTCATCCCACACACTAGCAAAGTAACGCTCAAAATTCTCCAAGCCAGGCTTTCAGGAACTTCCAGATGTTCAAGCTGGATTTAGAAAAGGCAGAGGAACCAGAGATCAAATTGCCAACATCTGTTGGATCGTCAAAAAAAGCAAGAGATTTCCAGAAAATCATCTACTTCTGCTTTATTGACTATGTCAAAGTCTTTGACTATGTGGATCACAACAAACTGTGGGAAATTCAAGAGATGGGAATACCAGACTACCTGACCTGCCTCCTGAGAAATCTGTACGCAGGTCAAAGCAAAAGTTAGAACTGGACATGGAACAACAGACTGGTTCCAAATTGGGAAAGGAGTACATCAAGGCTGTACATTGTCACCCTGCTTACTTAACTTATATGCAGAGTATATCATGCGAAATGCTGGCCTGGATGAAGCACAGCTGGAATCAAGACTGCTAGGAGAAATATCATTAACCTCAGATATGCAGATGACACCACCCTTATGGCAGAAAGCGAAAAAGAACTAAAAAGCCTCTTGATGAAACTGAAAGAGAAAAATGAAAAAGTTACCTTAAAATTCAACATTCAGAAAACGAAGATCATGGCATCTGGTCCCATTACTTCATGGAAAATAGATGGGGAAAGAGTGAGATGCTTTATTTTTTTGGACTCCAAAATCACTGCAGATGATGACTGCAGCCAGGAAATTAAAAGATGCTTACTCCTGGAAGAAAAATTATGACCAACCTAGACAGCATATTAAAAAGCAGAGACACTACTTTGCCAACAAGGTCTATCTAGTCAAAGCTACGGTTTTTCCAGTAGTCATGTATGGATGTGAGAGTTGAACTATAAAGAAAGCTGAGCGCCGAAGAATTGATGCTTTTGAATCTAGACAGCATATTAAAAAGCAGAGACACTACTTTGCCAACAAGGTCTATCTAGTCAAAGCTACGGTTTTTCCAGTAGTCATGTATGGATGTGAGAGTTGAACTATAAAGAAAGCTGAGCGCCGAAGAATTGATGCTTTTGAACTGCGGTTTTGGAAAAGACTCTTGAGAGTCACTTGGACTGCAAGGAAATCCAACCAGTCCATCCTAAAGGAAACCAGCCCTGAATATTCATTGGAAGGACTGATGTTGAAGCTGAAATTCCAATACTTTGGCCACCTGATGCGAAGAATTGACTCATTGGGAAAGACCCTGATGCTGGGAAAGATTGAAGGCAGGAGGAGAAGGGGACGACAGAGGATGAGATGGTTGGATGGCATCACCGATTCGATGGACATGAGTTTGAGTAAACTCCGGGAGTTGGTAATGAACAGGGAGCCCTGGTGTGCTACAGTCCATGGGGTCGAAAGAGTTGGACACAACTGAGTGGCTGAACTGAACTGAACTGAGCCATAAAACAAGTCTCAATAAATTCATTTTATAAGAAAATCTTTCAATTAAGTGTAAGATAAGCTGATAGGCTGCAGTCCATAGGGTCACACAGAGTCAGACATGACTGAAGCAACTTAGCGTGCATGCATATTCCTAATGAAAATGGTTGCAAAATTCTCAGCCAAATAATAGCAAACTAAATTAATAATATGTAAAAGGATCACGCATCAAGATCAAGTGGGATTTATTCCAGGGTTCGACATTTGCCAATCAATCAATGTGACACACCATATTAACAAAATGAAAGATAAAAATTATGTGATGATCTCAACAGATGCAGAAAAAGCACTTGACATCCATTTATGATTTTAAAAAAACCTCAGCAAAGTAGGTATGGAGGCATTATATCTCAGCATAATAAAGATGATGTATGACAGACTCACAGCTTATCTCACACCTGATTGAAAGATTTTCTTGTAAGATCAGGAAGAAGACAAGGATGCCTACACTTGTCACTTTTGTTCAAGTTAGTATTGGAAGTCCTATCCACAGCAAGTAGGCAAGAAAGAGAAATGAAAGGAATGAAAGAAATGAAAGGAATCCAAACTGAAAAGGAAGAAGTAGAACTGTCATTACTTGCAGATGACATGATACTATACATATAAAATCCTAAAGACATCACCAAAAAAAAAAAGTTAGAAATAATAAATTAATTCAGTAAAGTTGTAGGATACAAAACTAATGTGTGAAAATCTCTTGCACTTCAATACACTAATAACAAACTATCAGAAAGAGAAATCAAGAAAAAATCCCACTTAAAAATACATCAAAAAGAATAAAATACCTAGAAGTAAATTTCACTCAGGAGGTGAAAAATGTGTACCCTAAAAACTATAAGACATTGGTGAAAGAAATTGAAAAGGATACAAATGAAAAAATATTTTATGAAAGTGAAAGTTGTTCAGTTGTGTCCAACTCTTTGCAACTTCATGTACTATACAGTCCATGGAATTTTCCAGGCCAGCACACTGGAATGGTAGCCTTTACCCTTCTCCAGGGGATCTCCCCAACCCAGAAATTGAACCCAGGTCTCCTGCATTGCAGATGGATTTCTTACCAGCTGAGCCACAAGGGAAGCCATAATGGAAAGAGGATATGAATACATATTTTTCCAGAGACATACTGGTGGCCAAGAGGCACGTGAAATGATGCTCATGATCACTAATCACCAGGGAAATGCAAATCACCCCACCTGTCCAAAGGGCCATTATAAAAAATATTAAAAAACAAACAAACAAACAAACAAGTATTGGTGAGGATAGGGAGAGAAGGGGACCCTCATGCACTGTTGATGGGAATGTAAACTGATGCAACCAGTATGGAAGACAGTATAGAATTTATTCAAAAACAAATTAAAAATAGAGCTATCATATGATTCAGCAGTTCCACTTCTGGGTTTCTTTCTGAAGGGTATGAAAACAGTCATTCAAAAGAGTATATGCACCCCTGTGTTCACTGTAATGATCTGTGTTTAATGATGCATGAATGGATAAAGAAAGTGTCTCTCTCACATGCACACACACATATACGCACGAATACTACTCAGCCATAAACAACAAGTAGATCTTGCCATTTGTGATAACAGGAATAGACCTTGAGGGTGTTTTACTAGGTGAAATTAAGTCAGACACAGAAAGACAAACACTGTATGATTTCACTTACATGTGGAATCTAAAATACGAAACAGCAAACAAAACTCAGATTTGTACACACAGAGAACAAACAGGTGTTTGTCACACTTGGATGTCACACTTAAGATGGCGTTGGCCACCGTAAATGTTAAACACAAATATATGCATGTCTAGACACAAAAATATTATTACAAAGAAACTCTTTATAAACTAGAAGCAAGCTTTTCTGAAGTGGTTCTAACTCTCTCTCCTCTCTGGATCTCGTTTTTAGCACCATTTATAATATTTCATTTTCTATGCCCATCTTCTCCACAAGTCATTGGCTTCTTCAAAAGTTTAGGATGCATTTTTTAGTATTTTATTTTGTCGATTACTTTTGGTTGCGCTGGGACGTCACTGATGCCTGGGCCTTCTCTTGCGGCAAGCGAGGGCTACTTTTCGTTGTGGTACACAGGCTTCTCACCGCAGTGGCTTCTGTGGCAGAGCACACGCTCTGTGTGCATGGGCTTCTGTAGTTGTGGTACAGATTCTAGAGTACAGGCTCAGTCGTTATAGCCCATAGGCTTAGCTGCACGTGGAATCCTCCCAGACCAGGAATCAAACCTGGGTCCCCTGAACTGGCAGGTGGACTCTGATCTAGCATACCACCAGGGAAGTCCTTGGGATATATTTTGAAAAAAAAGAAATACTTGGGACATTTTTAAAAGTTTAGCATGTATATTATTATCTTCCTCAGCTAACACAATAATTGGTACATAGAGAGAAATGACAAGACACTTGTCAAATGAGTGTATTCAACTTTAATCTGAGAGTATAAAGTACGAGTACTTTAAAATGATAAGCAAAGCTTTCTGTATAACATCTAAATTCTGACACAAACATGCTGCCTCTTGACAATGAATTTTCCCCTCAATTACAGTACTGTTTCCCAAATTTTTACGTAAATTATGCCTACAATTAGGAAACCTCTGATTTAAATTTGAATATGAAAGGGTAAAAGTTGCATAAACTGTTGAAATTTTAACTTTTATCTCAACCTTTACAAACTTTATAAATTGCTGTAATTTTAATCATCAATAAAGATGTTCAAAATTAAGTCTTTGAAAGACAGTTAATTTCAGTACAATTCCATAGCCACATGGAGGTATCTTAAGAAGAACTTACACCACAATGATACAATATAAATATATATGTGTGTCTGTATTTTCATATTAAGATTTATTTATATTTTGGAGAAGGAAATGGCAACCCACTCCAGTGTTCTTGCCTGGAGAATCCCAGGGATGGCGGAGCCCAATGGGCTGCCATCTGTGGGGTCGCACAGAGTCGGACACGACTGAAGCGACTTAGCAGCAGCAGCAGCAGTGTGTCTGTATTTTCATATTAAGATTTATTTATATTTAAATAAAACTTTCAGAGACCAAGATTAAAGCAATGTATTATGCTAAATATTTAGTAACTCTATAAGAAAAAATCATATAACTTTCATATGTCTTATTTCTTTTTACCTCTTCTTCAAGTCACTTTTGACCTTTTACACTCACCAGAAAATAGTTAATAATATTCTACACCCACAATGATAAGAGGTCCCACTAGGTCATGGTAACCCACTTCTTCTCATTCCATGAATAGGAAAGTCTAATTGCATATAATGTTTATTAATTGACACTACAGCTTGAAATAGGCTCCCAGTCTAGAGTGTTAATCTCTTTCCTAAACTGAGCTGGCCATGTGGCAGCACTGTGAAAACCATGGCAGGTGAGAACCGCTTCCCAAGATTGCTGGTAAGTATAAATCACAGTGAGACA
This sequence comes from Cephalophus harveyi, assembly GCA_006410635.1. Lineage (NCBI taxonomy): Eukaryota > Metazoa > Chordata > Mammalia > Artiodactyla > Bovidae > Cephalophus > Cephalophus harveyi. The sequence goes on along the minus strand of SJYT01038613.1, from coordinate 4,213 downwards.
AACTGGATTTCCCTGGTGGTGCAGTGGATAAGAATGTGCCTGCCGATGCAGGGGACATGGGTTCAATCCCTGGCTCAGGAAGATGCCACATGCTGGGGAGCAACTAAGCCTGTGCACCGCAACTACTGAGCGTGGATGCACAGCTGCTGAAATCCGAGTGCCTGGAGCCTGTGCTCTCCACAAGAAAAGCCCACCGTGAAGAGAAGCCCACGCAACTCCACTAGGGAGTAACCCCCACGCTCTGCAACTACAGAAAGCTTGCATGCAGCAACAAGACCCAGCACAACCCAAAATAAACAATCTTTTTAAAAATGAGACATTATTAGTCAAATTATTATGTAATTATGTAATTACAACTATATGACAGTACTAGTAAGATGCTGTCATTACTACAGTGGCAATAAAATTACGGAAACCCTTTGATAACTTTGACTGTTTATTGAACACTTAGTATGTGCCAGGCCATAGGCTAAACGCTTTTCCAGCAATAGTTCATTGAATTCTCATTAAAACCTGACTACCCAGTTGTGATACAGAAGTGGGCAAACTGACATGAATTTTAAGTATAAAAATAAAATATGGGATGAACCAAGCCACCTCAAATCTTTACTGGAATAAAGAATCCCTTCTTCCCCTGCTGAGTCTACAGCACAATGATGGCAAAAAGGTGCTGATCCTTTCAGCAATATCTAAATGAAACTAATCATATTAATGAGAAATGTAAATGATTAAATGTCTGTGACTGATTATTCCAAGAAGTCAGAGCCATCGCCTTCATAATAGTCTGATCGCTATGACTCAATATATTTATAAAATCACAATTTATGTCTAACTAGCAAGAATAAAACAAACCTGGAATATGTTTCCTCTAGTTTGTATGCTCTAAAAAATGAAGCATAACTTTAAGGTAATTAAAAAATATGATTTATCAAGACAGCAGGAGACAAGCCACAGACCAACAGAAAAGATTTGCAAAAGACCTATCTGACAAAGGACTGCTGCCTAAAATACACAAGGCACTCTTAAAGCTCAACAGTAAGAAAATAAACAATCCAAATTTAAAATGGGCAAAAGACCTGAGCAGATATTTCATCCAATAAGACAGACAGGCAGCAAGTGAAGCTATGAAGAAATCCTCCACATTCTATGTCATTAGAAAATTGCAAATGAAAATAACAGTGAGATGACCCTACACGCCCATTAGAACGGTAGCCTCCAAAACTGACAACATCAAATGCTGACAGGGATGTGGAGCATCAGGAACTCTCATTCATTGCCGGTAAGAGTGGGAAACGGTACAACCACTTTGGAAGACAGTTCAATAGTTTCTTACCAAAAAAACACATACTCCTACCACATGAACCAGCAATTTGCTCCTGGGTAGTCACCCAAAGCCGTTGGAAACATGTCCACACAAAACCTGCACATGGGTGTTTATAACAGCTTTATGCACCATTATATTTATGTTCAAACTGCAGGAGATTTATAGATGTATACAGGGATTGGCATGGTATTAGTAACGGTCCTTAATCCAGGAATCCATGGCAGGCCCCTCTGGATTTAAAGTCATTAATTTCTATTATTGTCACAGTGCCCAACCAGGAGCCCTTAATCTGATTATCTCTTGCTATTCTAACCAGAGCTATTCCAGTGCTCTCTTATAACAAGTGCAAATTAATTCCTAATATAAAACAAGAAAAGCTAATATAGAAAGTTCTTTGAATTTATTGTGTTAATAAATAAATTTTGAAGTGCTTCAGTATTTAGTTAAGAAATCACACTCTTTCCTTTCATGTTCTTCTTTGCCTGAATTCAAGTTACATTAGTCCACAATCAAACAATATTAGGACAGGCTTCCCAGGTGATATAGTAGTAAAGAATCTGTCAATGCAGGAGACCCAAAAGACTCAGGTTCAATCCCTGGGTCGTGAAGATCCCCTGGAGAAAGAAATAGCAACCCACCCCAGTATTCTTGCCTGGAGAATTCCGTGGACAGAGAAACCTGGCAGGCCACAGTCCATGGGGTTGCAAAGAATCGAACATGACTGAGCAGCTAACACTTACATACATACATACATCCTTTCACACATTTTCAGGCCAGCTCACAAGTGAAGCTGTAACACTGTTGCAGTCCATTTCCAGCTTGTGTTTGCATTTTATGTGGAATAGTATTAACCAGGCTCAATTATTTTCTTTTTCATTTTCTCAATCAGAGTTCCAGCATAAATGAAAATTCATCACAGATGGTTTAAATGAAAAACCTTTTATAAAGAGATGGCTTATAGAGATGTAAGCAAGGTTAAAGGAACAAATGACGTTGCAGTACTAAGACCCTAGCAAGAATGTGATGCTGTTATCACCCCTAGAAGTGAAGAAACAAGAGAAGAAAGCAGTGCTCCCAGAGCTTAGTGAGAATTAAAACTGTGGATAGGAGATTTCCCAGCAGGGACTGTGGTTGGGGAAGGAAGTAGCTAGGGTCAGAGATACATCACCCAAGTAGGGAAAGAGCATGGAACAGATGTTCTATGCATTCTATCCATCTACCTATTGATCTCCTATTGATTAGATCCGGCTGATCAGGGAGCCAAAGTGATGCAGTGTCCACATGGGTCAGTGTCCTAGGACACAAAGCAAGGCAGAATGGATCAGACATGTGTAAACACAATCAATCTATATTTCACAGAAATTTTCAAGAGGTCAAACTCGTGCGCTGAGGGAAAAGCGACAGCAGGGCTGATGCTGTGGCAGGTAAGGCACTGCCCAGCCCCTCCCCGGGCCTTCACGGCCTTCCACTTGACGGAAGGATACTGCTGTGCATGGCTTAGCTTATGGCACCATGAATCAGGTAACACCCAGTCCGTGATAGGCAGTACAGCTTACATGGTCACGTGATGGTCTGTGGTCAGCTACACAAATGTCTCCCACGGTCTGGAAGCAGTCCAGGATCTGTTTCTTTAAAACAGCATATTTGGAGACTAGATTGTGGCTTTGCGCTTAAGTCCTGGAGGACTGCACTGCAATTCCATGTTAAGGCTGGCCAGAGGCCCCTATAGGATTGCCTTCCGTCAGATTCTTCAAGAACCATTTGAGGTTCTTGAAGTTGGATCTTAAGGCTCAAATAGCAGAGTAACTTGCACGGCAGTCCATAGTAGGAACAAAGCCATTTCCTACTCTGGCTCCGTTCAGAACTGGCAGCCTGATGGGTTACTTGATAAGTTGGTCAAAGTAGCCCCTTAAATGTATATATGCTGTTTCAAAGGTCCAGTGAAATTTAGCAGTCTAAGAAATTCACCTCTTTAATACTGATGGGTAACAAAGTATAGCAATTGTCTTTCACTAAAGAGAAAAAAAATCTCCATCTGCTATAGACCACTGGACTGCCCCAAACTGTTGATGTCATGGCTTTTGAATTTCCATGCTTTTTCCCACTCCCTCCACCTCTTGGGCATTTAGCAAGGAGCTATGGTATTTTCTACCTCCTGGGCTTCTTTAGTAGCTCAGATGGTGAAGAATCTGCCTCTAGTGCAGAGGACCTGGGTTCATTCCCTAGGTTGGAAAGATCCCCTGGAGAAAGGAATGGCAACCCATTCCAGGATTCTTGCCTAGAGAATCCCATGGACAGAGTCTGGTGGGCTAAAGTCCAGGGGGTTGCAGAGTCAGATAGGACTAAGCATGCATGCATATATGCATAAATAATCCACGGTCATTCTCCAAGACTCTCCAATATCTGGCTAGGGTCAAATTGGAGAGTTAAATTAGTGTATAATAAAAATAATCACCCCTGAATCTTCACGCCTTTGATGCTGGCATGAACCTCTAACTTTCATGGAGAAACATGGTATTGCTTTTGGTTCACTGTTTCAAGAAGGAGGTGATTGATATTTAAGGGCTTTGACTTGGGCCTTTAATCCATATTAGCCCTCATTCCACGCAGGGAACCAATGTTGAGATTCAGCCAAAGACTGAGAATGACTAATCCACTATACATTCAGGAACCAAAGAGCGTAGGTTTGGGGATCCATGGGGCCACTGTGGGATGGACTTAGGCCAAAATTACCTTTATCCCCCAGCCTCTTTAAGCCTCGTTTTTGACTGATGGTCATAGTAGCAGTTTGGGTGCCTGACGACCAGCATCAGCTCAGTGACCCAGTAATTCCTCTAAAGTCTGCTTATTTCCCTTCCCTTTGGGTGAAAGCTAGTAGAATTTATACTG
>SJYT01038604.1:0-34398 GCA_006410635.1 Cephalophus harveyi | reverse complement strand
TGCTGGGAGGGATTGGGGGCAGGAGGAGAAGGGGACGACAGAGGATGAGATGGCTGGAATGCATCACGGACTTGATGGACGTGAGTCTGAGTGAACTCCGGGAGTTGGTGATAGAGAGGGAGTCCTGGCGTGCGGTGATCCATGGAATCACAAAGAGTCGGACACGACTGAGCGACTGAACTGAATAGCAACAATTACAATCAACTTTAACGTGAAAGTTATTTTAAATGTATAAAATTTCTACAAATCTCTAAACAGTTTATAAATGATCGTATAAATTCTTATCTATCAATGAAGTAAGTCTCAGAGTGAAATTCAGATTTTTTTTGCAACCTTTTATCTGATTTCATACTTTTAAAAAAATTTCATACATTTAATCTTTGGCATATTTCTATTGGAATACATCAATAGAATGTGTTCAAAACTATTTGTACATTGCTATATAGTTTACAGCTTCTCTGGTGGCACAGATGGTGAAGAATCTGCCTGCAATGCAGGAGACCTGAGTTCAGTCCTTGGATCAGGAAGATCTTCTGGAGAAGGGAATGGCAACCCACTCCAGTATTCTTGCCTACAGAATTCCATGGACAGAGGAACCTGTGGGCTACACTCCATGGGATCACAAAGAGTCAGACACGACTGAGTGACTAACACATATGGTTTACAAACAAGATATTGCTGCGAATACCTAATGAGTGGTCATTGCTCTTAAAAAAAAAAAACGTGTAAGAAAGACGATCCTTTCTCTTTTTGTAGACCGCTGATGCTTAAGACTGAGGTATCTACCTAGGGATCCTCGAAGTGACCAGCTTAAGAGGATAAGCCTATAAGCTGAGGTAGACATGCATAAAGATGACAACCTGAGTCCATGGCAGCACAGCAAAGCTGTTGAATTACCAACTCTGGGTCTCTTCTACCTTAAAACTTTTTGTTATATAAGTTAATGAACTTTTTGTTGTAATCAGATTTTATATTACTCCTGGCTAAAAAAAAAAAAATGCCACAGGAATTCAGAGAAATGACTTGATGACAGACACAAGATCATAGGGAGAGAAAGAGGCAGATAAGGAGAATAGTCACAGTGACTTTCAAATTTTATGAGAAAGGCTATACTTCTTTTGATTAGCCCTTAGTTTCCTTATTTGTTTTAAAAATATATTCTTATTTTATTTGAATTAAGAAATGGATTTCGGGTTCTTGAATCCAATATGTCTTAAAAAAGAAAATACACATTATCACATTTAATTAATCAATAAGTAAGTAATTAATGACAATATTAATGTAAGTATTATTATAATATTGACAATTATTATAATAATGACAATATTAATAGTATTAATAACAATAAGTAAGGAAAATATTAGTATTTCCTCTATTTTAAAGATGAAAAAAATTGACGGCTGCAAAAATTCATAGCCAATATCCTAGGAAAATTTGAACTTGAACCCAAATTTTCTGACTAAAAAGCTGTTCTTTTCCATCATATTATGTCCTTCCCATCGCATTCAGTTTTAGATCANTACTGGCTGTCTCTTATACACATCTAGATGTGTATAAGAGACAGATATTAATGTAAGTATTATTATAATATTGACAATTATTATAATAATGACAATATTAATAGTATTAATAACAATAAGTAAGGAAAATATTAGTATTTCCTCTATTTTAAAGATGAAAAAAATTGACGGCTGCAAAAATTCATAGCCAATATCCTAGGAAAATTTGAACTTGAACCCAAATTTTCTGACTAAAAAGCTGTTCTTTTCCATCATATTATGTCCTTCCCATCGCATTCAGTTTTAGATCATTACAGTCTTTTATTTCCAACTTTTCCCATAACATCAATTATATCACCCTTTGACTTCATGATAATGAAATTCTTTTCTAGCTCAGTATATATATTTCATGCCTCAATTCATTCAAAATAGTGTAGTCTTTCCTCTTGGAGTACTTATTAAATCTGCCTTCCTTTCCCCCACTGGTCACTGGCCACAGGTATTGTTAAAATCAAGCAAGTACCAGAGTAGCCAGCTAAGATACAGCTGCAAACACATCAGTCTCTTTCACACTTAAGATCCTCAAAGCCCACAGGATCAAGAAAAAATTAGTCGCTCAGTAGTGTCCAGCTCTGTGTGAGCCATTGTCTGTGCAGCCCACCAGGCTCCTCTGTTCATGGGATTCTGCAGGCAAGAATACTGGATTGGGTTGTCATTCCCTTCTCCAGTGGATCTTCCCTACCCAGGGATCGAACCTGGGTCTCTTGCATTTCAGGCAGATTCTTTATGGTCTGAGCCACCAGGGAAGCCCTTCGTTTTCCTTCTTCAACAAATCAATATTAGAGCTCAATTAGGACTATAATTAATCTAAACATGATTCTAACTTTGACATCTCCAGCTTTTTGTCTCTCTTTTCTTTCTCCTGCATGCATGTGTGCTAAGTCACTTCAGTCGTGTCCAACTCTTTGGGACCCTATGGAATCTAGCCCGCCAGGCTCCTCTGTCCATGGAGGTTCTCCAGGCAAGAATTCTGCAGTGGGTTGCCATGCCCTACTCCAGGGGATCTTCCTGACCCAGCGATCCAACCATGTCTCCTGTTGATCTTGTACTGCAGGCGATTCTTTATTGCTGAGCCCTGGGGATAACCTCTTCTTTCTCCTACTTCAACAAATCCAAAGTGAAAGATTCCATTCTTGTCTTTGAGAAGTTTATACAGTGGAGGAAAGAGACATAGACAACTCAGAGAAGAAAAACAAAGGGGACTATTTTCCACTTTTTCTGAAAACAGGAAAAATTGGTCCCTACACAGAACTAGCCTTATCACTCTTCCTGAAACTCTGAACTATCTTTTTCCAAGTGACTGTTATCAAGTCTAAATTGGATCAGTTCACCTCAGTCACTATAGTGACCATTCATATACATTTATATATAACTTTACTTGGTTAATTTTCCTCCTGGGTCCGAGTTCTTACTATAGTCTTTTTCTCTTAATTTCCTCAGTTTTAAATCAGTACTTAAAATATTTTATTTTATATTCAATTTTCACCTTCAACTTGAATAAATTTTTGTTCTTTTTATTCTCTTATATTGCACTTATTTTATCACTTGCTCTTATAATGATCATCAAAACAAGGATCAGAAGTGGAGGGATCTTTCATACAACAGAGAGTGGGCAGAGTGAAGCACTTGGATGAAAACATTTGACTCTGTGTGGCTGTGAGATAATAGAAAATGAAATAAATATTGGTCTTGGTCCCCGGTCCCTGACACAGGGCTCCTAAACCCTTATAGATTTCTAAATGATGAAACACTGGATGGGCTTGCAGGTAACTCCTGGATGGGGCTGGTCACCAGAAAGACCAAGACAACACCCCTCATTCTCCAGAGACAGGGGAAGGGCTAGAAATGGAGTTAATAATTGATCACTCTTACATGAGGAAACCTGCATAAATTCCTGATTGTAAGGGGTTCCAAAAGCTTCCAGTTTGGTGGACACTTGTGCATGAAGCTGTAGGAAAGCAACTGATATCTTCCTAAGGAACATACTTATATAGTTTCAAGTATGCTGAGTTTCATACCTAGGAAGGCCAATCCATTGGCTAATACAAATGACCCGGGGTAAAACCTGCTCCTCTCTGGGAATTGTACTTACAATAGTGAAATACTAAGCCAATTACATTCTTGGGTAATGGGCTAAAAAGATATATTGATTTAAATACTGCATGTTGAACCAATTACAAGTGAAAAATACTGGGTTTGTGGGGGGAAAAGAGAGAGAGAGAGAGAAAAGGAGAAAGAAAAAAGGCAGAGGTGAGAAAAAGAAAAAAGAGAGAGGGAATGAGGGAAAAGTAAAAAAAAGAGAGGGGAGTTTCAGAGGGTAGTTTGGGAAACAGAAGAGAAGGAAGAAAGGACAGAAGATGGAAACCATGTAGCCTCTGAGAGAGAGTAGTTCAGGCTACGAGTTAGCGATTCCTGATTTCCTTTTCCATGGGGTATGACTGTACTTTATGATCTTGGATGTCAGTGGGATTTCCTCTCATGTTCTTATAATATCTGCTACTGTTTCACTCTCATTTTTACTTGAGATATCTATGTGTAATTTTGTCTCTCATTCTTCATTCTCATTCTTTAACTTTAATTAAGGCCATACACTGACTCAGTGGACATGAGTTTGAGCAAACTCTGGGAGACACTGAAGGGCAGGGAAGCCTGGGCATGCGGCAGTCCATGTGGTGACAAAGAGTCAGGGACAATTGAGTAAATGAACAACAACAACACAGCAGATGAATATGAAGTAACTTCCTGGCTCGGGCAAGGTGTAGGCAGGGGGCCAGCTAGTCCACAAAAGCTTCCTATATAAATCCTTAAAAACTACTGTCTCTCCCTCGATCTCTGTTTTCAGTCCTCTGTTGTTGGAGTTGTACTTGGAGCCCAGTGTCCACTCACCATCTCAGGCCCCATATATATAAGCTGAGTGATTTATCTTACAATGGGATTCTAGAATCTTTATTATTATTCTGCTGTTCACTAAACAAGTATCATCAGTTCAGTATTCTCTTTTAGTGGAATTAAAAGTAGGAGGGTAAATATTAAAAGTGAGGAGACTAGTATGTCTTATATATGCTATTTTAAGTACTTAATATATACTAATTATATTACCAGATTTTACTCTCCAGCAACTTTGTGAGGTTTGTACCATCCTCATAAAGAAGAAAACTGTCAGTCTCAGTAAAAGGAAGCAACTTATCAAAGGCCTTAAGGACAGTAGCAGAGCCATGGATTTTAACTAAATCCATGCCTCTCAGTAAACTTACAACAGGGTCCAACAGAGAAGACCTACCAGGAACTTTATTTGGTTCCTTGTGTGAAACAAGGTAAACTTGTGACATAAGTTAACCTTCATGAATTATTATACTGAATATAACATTAAATTGAAATAGATTTTAAAACAGACATCATTTTTCTAAAACTTGTTCTTGTTATTTGTTAAAAAATATATAATGGCCTATGTAATGATCCTTGTTGGCATTCAAGTAAGAGGATCATTAAATACAAACCTAATTGTGCACCAAGAAAGATTTGAAATTAACAAAGAGTAAGCAGTAAGTTTAAACCCACTGCCAACTGCTTAAAAAGATAAATCAAAATGCACTAAAGACAGCAATGTATATATGAAACAAGGGGATGAGTGTTCAGTGAGCCAGCAGAGAACCCATCAAGGTGAAAGGATACAGTAAGTGAAACCACGCCTGCATGAGGGATAAAACATTAGCAATAAAATAAATACCAATGTCAGTGGTGTGATACATCAGAATTCAGGACAACTGAAAATACTTCACACATAAAAAAATATACTAAAGGAGACTGGATAAAAAGAGACACAGTATCAAAATGGACTGACATAAACGCCACATTTCTTTGCTTCAGAATAACCTGGGGGCATATTAAGCTTGCTAAGTCTTCTATTCACATATGTCTAAAGGTCAGAAAGAGTTCTGAGAACAAACTGATGTTCTGGGCACGCACTTACTTCCTTACACTTAATGTTTCCATGTGGAGAAACCTTCTTTAGATGAACACTCTTGACCTTTCACGCATCTACTAAGTGGCAATGTCTAAGGTTCAAATGAACATGAAGCATCGTTAGGTCTATTTGCTTGCATCCCAGCGAAATCTTATTTGAATATTCACTGGAAGGACTGATGCTGAAGCTGAAGCTTCAAGACTTTGGGCACCTGATGCGAAAAGCCAACTCACTGGAAAAGACCTGATGCTGAGAAAGATAGAAGGCAGTAGAAGGGGGCAACAGAGCACGAGCTGGTTGGATGGCATCACCAACTCAGTGGGCATGAATTTGAGCAACCCCCGGGAGATGGTGAAGGACAGGGAAGCCTGGCATGCTGCAGTCCTGGGGCTGTGAAGAGTCAGACATGTCTGAGCAACTGAACAACCACAAAAATAGCCAAATCTAGTGTTCATCAGTAACAAAACTGACCCAGTCATTTGACCACTCCAACTAATTCTCAGTCCATTTCTACATCAGGTAGGAAAGAAGAAGCATTCTTTTTACTTCCTAAATGTCTAATGGACTTCCTAAATGTCTAATTATATGGGTGTGAATATGTATACATGTTTAGTACCTTAAAAGCCTTTAAACTGTACATATGATCATTCATGTAAATATAAGGCCTCTTCACTGACATTTACATTAACCCTAATCCTTTATCTTAACCCTAACCCTGTATATTACATTACATTATCTATGTTTAACTTTAATGTTGCTATTTGATTCATTGGTAATATGTAACAAACATACAGAATAGCCAATAAGGTTTAGAACCTCAAAAAGACAACAATTTGTCTAGAGAATTCTTGGTTGACTAGGCAGCTAGCAATGCCAATCTAATTATGTCCTAGGATAGATGTAGAAAGAAAAATGATGAGGTTAAAGCATTTATTAAAAATAAAAATAAATGTGAAGTTGGAATACTAAATTTTCAGTAGAGAATAATCCATTTAATTCTTTTAAAATTATACCAATTACAACAAATAATTCTGTAATGTTAATAAATCATTTTAATTTATTCTTCAATGCCAAAGAAATTGAATATATGCCAGTAAGTTTCCAACTTGGACATTTACATGACAAATAGTCTATCTGTCTATTAAGAGAGGAAGTATAAAAGGAGATGATTAAATAATAAAAAATAGGCCAAAGTGAAACTAGAGGTTCACTTTTGACACACATGAAAATGAAATCTCCTTTTAGTGTAATGTAATACTTACAATGATGGCTTAATTTCCATAGTCTTTTGAAATATAACAACTTTATGGGCAATAATAAAAATAACTTCTTATCACTACAATTGCCTAACATGTCCCAAGTACAATGCTAATTGTATGTCATCTCATTTGACCTCCTCAAAACCCTCCAGTGCAGACACCATTACCCTCATGTTACAGAAAAGGAAACAGTCTGGAAAAGGTTATTTTTCCCTGGTCTCATGTGTACAAGTAGAAGAGCTAGAACTCGAACCCAGATAGCAGATCTGAAGTCTATGCTCTTCCCACTGTGCCATGTTTAATACATTATTTATTTCTAAAATAAATCTCCATTTTCCTCTATAGTGTTTCCTTTCTTGACTTTCTTATGTCCTTACCATTCACCAAGGTCCTTTGGATCAGTCTTGGGTGTTCTTCCACACCTGTGTTCTGTCAATTCCTAAGTTCACTCCTGTCCCTTCCTGCCTAGTCCTACCTTGGCGAGGTTCCCACCACTTCTTTCTTGCAATAGCAGCATGAAAGTGAGTGAATGTGAAAGTCGCTCAGTTGTGTCCAACTCTTTGCAACCCCACGGACTATACAGTCCATAGAATTCTACAGGCCAGAATACTGGAGTGGGTAGCCTTTCCCTTCTCCAGGGGATATTCCTGACCCAGGAATCAAACCGGGGTCTCTTTTATTGCAGGCAGATTCTTTACCAACTGAGCTATTAGGGAAGCTCAATAATTCCCTATAAATTCATGCTGCATGAACAACGTTAACTGGCTCATATACATCTGTGTCTATATATAGTTTTTCGGTTACATTTGACTCTTTGTGACCCCATGAACTGCAGCATGCCAAGCTTCCTTGTCCTTCACTACCTGCCAAACTTGCTCAGATTCATGTCCATTGAGTTGGTGATGCCTTGCAACCATCTCATCCTCTCATCCTCTGCCACCCTCTTCTCAATCTTTCCCAACATCAGGGTCTTTTCCAGTGAGTCGGCTCTTCGCTTCAAGTGCCCAAAGTGTTGGAGTTATGGCTTCAGCAACAGTCCTTCCAAAAACATTTAGGGTTTCTTTCTTTTAGAACACACACACACAAACACACACCATTTTATATGTTCTACATAATCCACTACACTTGCTAACAGCTTTCAACATCTCTTTATTTTTCCCTATAAGATAGAAGTAGACAAAGTTATTTTCTGGAAAGAACCAGGTAGAAAATATTTTAGGCTGTGTGGGCTACGTAGTCTCTCCATCAACTGTGCAAAAGTAACCACAGACAATATTAAAAATATGAGGCACAGACTCACAGAAGTGAGTGTGCCATAGTTCGATAAAACTACTTAAAACAAGAGGGCAGGCTGGATTTGACCCACAGGCTATGGTTTAACAAACTCTGGTATAGTATAAACAAAAAATAGGAACTTCAACTTCTTCTTCAACATCCTTTATAAATTAATAAATAAAATAGAATAAATATTATTAATCAAATATTTATTTCAGTGAGTCAGGTTGCTGAAATAACATCAATGTTGATAGTAATAGTAATATCAATAACCTCACTGCCCCTACTCCTAGCTTTTCTCTTTTTTTTTCTTCTTTTTAAATTAACGCTATTGGAATATATTTGCTTTGAAGGTGAACGTGAACGTGAAGTCACTCAATCATGTCCGACTCTTTGTGACCCCATGGTCTGTAGCCTACCAGGCTCCTCCGCCCATGGGATTTTCAAGGCAAGAATACTGGAGTGGGTTGCCATTTCCTTCTCCAGGAGATCTTCCCGACCCAGGGATCGAACCCAGGTCTCCCACATTGTAGGCAGACGCTTTACCGGCTGAGCCACCAGAGAAGTCAATGTATTTGTTTTACAATGCATTAATTTCTACTGTATACCAAAATAAATGAGCCATACATATACATGTATCACCTCCCTTTTAACTTTCCCATTCAGCTCACCACATTGCATTAAGTAGAGTTCCCTGTGTTATATCATATGTTTTTATTACTTATCTATTTATACATAGTATTAAGTGCCTGCTAGTTGCTTCAGTTGTGTTGACTCTTGGTGACCAGATGGACTGTAGCCTCTGTCCATGGGACTCCCCAGGCAAGAATACTGGAGTGGGTTGCCGTGCCCTCCTCCAGGGGATCTTCAGGCCCAGGGATTGAACCTGAATCTCTTATGTCTCCTGCATTGGCAGATGGATTCTTTACTACTAGCACTACCTGGGAAGCCCATACATAGTATTATTAGTGTTCATGATCTGCCTCTTGAGAAAACTGTATGCAGGTCAGGAAGCAACAGTTAGAACTGGACATGGAACAATAGACTGGTTCCAAATAGGAAAAAGAGTACGTCAAAGCTGTATATTGTCACCCTGCTTATTTAACTTATATGCAGAGTACATCATGAGAAATGCTGGGCTGGAAGAAGCACAAGCTGGAATCAATATTGCCGGGAGAAATATCAATAACTTCAGATATGCAGATGACACCACCCTTATGGCAGAAAGCGAAGAAGAACTAAAAAGCCTCTTGATGAAAGTGAAAGAGGGCAGTGAAAAAGTTGGCTTAAAGCTCAACATTCAGAAAACGAAGATCATGACATCCGGTCCCATCACTTCACAGCAAATAGATGGGGAAACAGTGGAAATAGTGACTGACTTTATTTTTCTGGGCTCCAAAATCACTGCAGATGGTGACTGCACCCATGAAATTAAAAGATGCTTAATCCTTGGAAGGAAAGTTATGACCAACTTAGCATATTAAAAACCAGAGACACTACTTTGTCAACAAACATCTGTCTAGTCATGGCTATGGTTTTTCCAGTGATCATGTATGGATGTGAGAGTTGGACTTTAAAGAAAGCTGAGCACCAAAGAATTGATGCTGTTAAACTGTGGTGTTGGAGAAGACTCTTGAGAGTCCCTTGGACTGCAAGGAGATCCAACCAGTCCATCCTAAAGGAGATCATTCCTGGGTGTTCATTGGAAGGACCTGTCTCTTATACACATCTTCTCAGTCCATTTCTACATCAGGTAGGAAAGAAGAAGCATTCTTTTTACTTCCTAAATGTCTAATGGACTTCCTAAATGTCTAATTATATGGGTGTGAATATGTATACATGTTTAGTACCTTAAAAGCCTTTAAACTGTACATATGATCATTCATGTAAATATAAGGCCTCTTCACTGGCCACCTGATGCGAAGAGGTGACTCATTTGAAAAGACCCTCATCCTGGGAAAGATTGAGGCCAGGAGGAGAAGGGGACCTGGATGTCATCACCGACTCTATGGATATGAGTTTGAGTAAGATCTGGGAGTTGGTGATAGACTGGGAAGCTTGGCATGCTACAGTCCATGGGGTCCCAAAGAATCAGACACAACTGAGTGTCTAAACTGACTGACAATGATTCTTCTGCTCTCTTAAAGAAATTCTGCACAATCTAGTGTCACTGCTTTGCTCTTTAATTCCTTTCTGTATCTTAATTAACTGCATCATAAGTAATTTCTCAACAAACTTATATGTCCTTTTAAACCCTCCTCCTCTTCCACTCCCAGTTGCTTCCACTTCTTCTAGGTGTATGTCTGTTTTCTCCTTCCATCTATTCCAATTGTGAGTTAAAAAAAAATCTTCCTAGTGTGTGATTGATTAGTATATGGAGTATTATCCATATAAATGTATCCAAGGAGACAGTAAACACAAATTTAAGCTGTCTTATTAACCTCAGATATGCAGATGACACCACCCTTATGGCAGAAAGTGAAGAGGAACTTGGTAAAGCAAAGAGAGTGAATTTGGGTTGTTAATTTTAGTTCACATTTTTATTAAGTCCTTATGTTTATTAACTGACCCCAAATGCAAATCTCTTAATATTACTTGTACAGATGCTCATGACTAGGAAAATGGGAGCAACTAAATGTGACAGAAGAGAATGAGGAAGATAAAAATTGGATTGAAACTGGAAAAAAATGAAAGGCATAGCAGAAGAGATGAGAAGAGTAGTATAATAAGTAAGTAAAGGTGTTTCTGGATTTAGTTATATAGTTTTTACAAGAGTTCATTTTGGTCATGGGTTCCCTAAAAATTGGGGCTTCCCTGGGGCTCAGATGGTAAAGAATATATCTGCAGTGCAGGAGACCCAGGTTCAATCCACTCACACTTCCACTTAACTAACAATTAATTAGTGGCTGCACAGTCAATGTAAGAAATCAACCAGTAAATCTAGACAACTGGTTTTGAATTGTCCTCCCCATAAGTCATCAAGGCCAATCTTTAAGATTTAAGGGAGATCACTTAGAAAAGTGACTAATTTAGGGCTTTGAGAGGAGACCAAATTTTTTTTACCAGGACCGAGAAAATTTTGTGATTGGCTGTAATAGCTAGGTAAATTCAACAAACATTCCTTCATGCTTCAAGTCTCATCATTAGTGAAATAAAATCAGTGCAGGAGACCCAGGTTCAATCCACTCACACTTCCACTTAACTAACAATTAATTAGTGGCTGCACAGTCAATGTAAGAAATCAACCAGTAAATCTAGACAACTGGTTTTGAATTGTCCTCCCCATAAGTCATCAAGGCCAATCTTTAAGATTTAAGGGAGATCACTTAGAAAAGTGACTAATTTCGGGCTTTGAGAGGAGACCAAATTTTTTTTACCAGGACCGAGAAAATCCTTTTGTGATTGGCTGTCACAAGGTAAAGATTTAGATAGCTAGGTAAATTCAACAAACATTCCTTCATGCTTCAAGTCTCATCATTAGTGAAATAAAAAGTCAGAATGAAAACCTAATAGGAATCTAGATATTTCAAGTGTAATTAATTTTGAAATATGGCATTTAAAATTATTCCTTGCATTCAAAATACAAAACCCTTCACAATCTTTATGAACAGAACAAACAATTCTGTGACTCTGATTATTTCATTGAATATATTCACCAAATACTTGTCCAGTTGCTACTGACTTACCTGTTCATCAAGCACCAGGCACAAATTTCTGCCCTAATGGAGCTTACATTCTAGAGTGGGAGAAAAGATAGCACACAAAATACATATGGAGTATATTATATTGTCTGTTAAATAATGAATAGGACAAAGAGAAAAACAGATCAGGAAAGATGTACAGGGAGTCAAGGGTATAATTTTAAATAAAATAGTCATGAAAAGCTTTTCTGAGAAGTTGATATTTGAAGAAAGACCAGAAAGAAATGATGGAATGACTCATGAGGCTATTTTGGAGAAAAGCATTCCAGGAAAGGCAAATGAACAGGCACTAAGGCAGGAGAATGTCTGACGTTTTTCAAGAAAACCTTGAGGGGGCCAGGGTGATTGGGATGAGGGAGGAGAGAGAGAAGCCTGGGGGATAAGGTCAGAAAGGACATCGGGAGTCTAAGCTTCAAAACCTTTTAGGTCATTGTAAGCTCTTTGGCTTAACCACTGAGAAAGAAATAGAAAAATCACTGGAGAGGTTTAATGAAGAAAACACCCAAGAAATAAGAAAATCAATGGCTCCAAGTGTTTCTGTTGAATTATTCTGACAACAGAATAAAGTCAAATAGCTTCAAAAAGAGATTAAACATCCTTCACCAAAGACAGCAATGAAACGGGCATCCATAATGTGGATTATGGAGCATACTGTGATTTGTACTGTGTATCCGGTTAAGTGAGAAACTGTGTTTCCCAAACCCCTTTCTCCAGTGTGACTGCCTAATATACCTGACCACAAGGGGAGTAGGTGTGAGACCTGGAAGGTGGAAGTAGGGCAGTCCAGTAGTCATTACTCTGTGAGGGTCTCATCGTCAGATGCTGTGGTAGACGGGTGCAGAGGTACCGGGCAGACTTCAGCTGGTTCTAACTCTCCTCCAGTCCCCATCTAGCATCTTCCTGGTCACTAGTCCTGTTACCCAACAGTGGCTAGAGCCACCGAGCACTTCACTGTGAGGCCACAGAGGTGGTGAGGTAATTATAAGGTCAGAAAGGACATCGGGAGTCCAAGCTTCAAAACCTTTTAGGTCATTGTAAGCTCTTTGGCTTAACCACTGAGAAAGAAATAGAAAAATCACTGGAGAGGTTTAATGAAGAAAACACCCAAGAAACAAGAAAATCAATGGCTCCAAGTGCCTATAGATCCCACCCCAGCTTGCCCTTGGCAGTCCAACCTGGTAGCTGAAATGCGTTATCTCAGATTGATTCTCTGCTCTGATGATCCAGCTATCCTTGCTTCACTTCCACAGCTCCTTCTGCAATAGTGGAAGGCCTAATTTTTATGATGACTCCTCTATCCCATAACAGTCATTAGTGACTCTGCTCCTGTGCCTGAACTTGCCCAATCTCGCCCATCTACAGAAAACTGTCCGTTTATTTTAACATTTGATAGGTTTGGGTGAACCCCGGGAGTTGGTAATGGACAGGGAGGCATGGAGTGCTGTGATTCATGGGGTCGCAAAGAGTCGGACATGACTTAGAGACTGAACTGAACTGAACTGAAACCTAGCTAAAATTGGCAAGTTTGGGAAAATTTGTAAAGTAAACTTAAGTCCTTTGCAGGATGTGTTTGGTTCAGGCCAATAATGTTTTAAGACTTTTTCAGAAAGGCTTTTTCTGCAGCAGACGGAATGTGGTTTTATAGGCTGATTCAAGGTTTAAGAATAACATCTAATCCCAAATTCTGCTTCCGAATGCTGTCAATTTGGAAAATGAGAGCAGATGTTGACAAAGATGTATTTGCCAATCTGATGCCTCAGCAAACACTTTGAAGGAAAGACAGTGTGAGACTACATTGAATAAATATCCTCTTTTAAATTTATTTTAAAAACCCTTTTGGCTGTACACCCAAAGGTGACATCTCTCAGATGACGACTACAAAAGGGTGTTGTCAGTAAAACACAGCAAAGTTTTTGTACTTTAGTATCACAGCTACAACCTAAGAAACCCACATTAAAGAGAATCTTTCTGCATGTTTCCGTTTGAAATGTAAATGAATGTCTGATTTATTCATCAGTGATTCCAGACTTCAGAGTTTCTCCTTTCTAAACGTATTGAGTGTATTCAAGTTGCAGCTCAAAGAGCTTATAGCTGGTATGTCTGAGTAAGAGATGTGTAGATACACTTTGAAAAAAAATACAAGTTGTGTGGAACCATCTTGATTTTTATTCAAGCAAAACTCCCATTTAATCTGAATTTGCACTGTTTGTACAACTCAGTGTTTGGACTTTGTGAAATGCAGAATGTCTGCAGAAGAGCAAGAGTCTTCAACAAATTAAAGATTAAAAAGAAAAGTCTTATGTTTCTTGTTAAGTATTGATCCAAAGTCAACAACAATTTTTTGAGTTAATATACCTCAGAAATTCTCTATTACAATGCTTTATTAATCTTCCTGGCCATCCCGTGCACTGGCTTTACAGCATATGGACATTCGGAGACAGTAAGTAATGTGCATATTCTGGTGTTAACACCAGTGAGGGGCAGAGCTACTACGTGCCTGCGTGCATGCCCAGTCAATTCATGTGACTGAGTCATGTCCAGCTCTTTGTGACCCTATGGACTGTAGCCTGCCACGCTCTTCTGTCCATGGGATTCTCTAGATAAGAATACTGGAGTGGGTTGCCATTTCCTCCTCCAGGGGATCTTCCTGATCTAGGGATGGAACCTGCAATTCCTGTGTCTCTTGCACTGAAGGCAGATTCTTACCCTGGCATACTGACTACCAACGAGAATTCCTTCCTTCAATCTCTGTCATAGTAGGTGTGTAAATAACACTACTGACCCCAATATTTATTTCTCATTTAATCCTTACCAGAAATGTGATAATTCTCCTATCCTCAACTATATAGACATGAGTACTGAATAATTAACTTCTACTTGAGTGGTTTCATATTAAATTTTATTTAAATTTCTTTTCTAATTCTATTAAGGAGTACAAAGAACTTAAGCCAGAGGATTCCACATGCACCCTTTGGAAACTTGGCAACATTGGGTGAGTGACTCTCTAAGCTTCATTGTTCTCATCCACAAAAATAGCAGGCAGATCACCTTACCCCAGGATTGCAGTGAGGGTCAAATGCAGTCAGATATTCAATAAGCATTAGAGTCACTTCCTTTCCTAAAGGTTTCATAAAATAGCACTAGTTGGGATACATTATTTGGTTTGAATAGTTTCAGCAAATACTTAAAAAAAAGAATCTTTGATAAAATTACCCCATGTAAGCCACAGTATATTTTACAAGCTTCTAATATAGGATAAAGTCTGGACCAGTGGGGTACAATGCTTTTTAACTGCTGGTTAATCTCCACAGTATTAGAACCAGTTCTCCAGGGGAGGAATGGGGAAGCGGGAGAGGAGGTGAGATGGTTTTGGAATCATTGTATCCTAGGTATCTTCCAACTTGGGCTCACATTTGTAAGAGCTGACATGGGCCCAAAAAGAATGATTCTGTTATGCCAAGTCTGTACTATTTTCTAATTTTCTAAATCAATCTCAAATGTTGTCATTTATGTATATATTTCACTTTTAAAAGAAGATTTTAGCTTTTCATGAAATAGCATAAACCAAAATACTACCAGTCTTTTTTTAACAGCTGGGAATCAAATTTAGCTGGAGATAAATATACCAGTTGTGAATCCCATACTTAAGACTAATGGTCTTAAATACAACACTTTATTAAAAACCTTACTTTTCTACTAACTTTTTATTCTATTATTATAGCTCTTGCTTAATATAGTTAGTTTTAGGATGTCACTACCATTTAGTAATTTATATCAAGTTTTCCAACATTTCACTGATTTATTGACCTATGATCATAGTATGCTATTAGTTAGATATCTAGACTTCCTTTTTCAAAGTTTTATTTTTTTCCTGCAGTTACTTATATTTAACTTGCTTTAAAAAGAAATCATCAACAAAACAAAAGTCTATGGAATGGGAGAAAATATTTGCAAATGATGTAACTGACAAGGAGTTAATTTCCAAAATATACAAACAGTTTACACAATTCAATATCACAAAAACAAATGACTCAATCAAAAATGCTCAGAGACCTAAAAAGACATTTAGGTACACGAAAAGGAGGGGGACACACAGGTACACGAAAAGATGTTCAACATCACTAGTTACTAGAGAAGCATAAATCAAACCCACCCCACAATGTAGTATCACCTCACATCAGTCAGAATGGCTACCATCAAAAGTCTACAGATAATAAAGTCTGGAAAGAGCGTGAAAAAAAGGAACCTCTCCTAGGCTATTGGAATGCCAGCTGTTGCAGTCACTACAGAAAGCAGTATGGAGACTCCTCAAAACAGTATAGAGGTTTATGGAGGTTTCTGAGAATAGCGTTTAGAGTTCCTAAAAATAAAGCAATTCCACTCTAGAATTTTTCCAGAAAAGGACATACATCTGGAAAAGATGAAAACTCTAACTTGAAAAGATACATTACTCCAGTGTTCACAGCAGCAGTATTTACAATAGCCAAGACATGGAAACTTGAGTGCCTATCAACAGAGGATTGGTTTAAATAGATGTGGTATATATATTAATACAATGGAATATTAATCAAACATAAAAAGAATGAAATATTGTCATTTGCAATAGTATGGATGTACATAGAGAAAATTATACTAAAGGAAAATATTATATATCATTTAAATACAGAATATAAAAAATAATACAAATGAATCTATATATGAAACAGAAATGGATTCACAGACACAGAAAACAAACTTATGGTTATCAAAGAGGAAAGGTAAGAGGAGAGCAATAAATTAGGAATATGGAATTAACAGATACAAACTACAATAACAGATAAGCAACAAGGATTTGCTATAGAGCACAGGGAATAATATTCAGTACCTTGTAATAACCTATAATGGAAAATAATCTGAAAAGAATATATATGTAATACTGAAGCACTTCATTATACACCTGAAAATAACACAATGCTGTAAGTCAACTATACTTCAATTAAAAAAATAAAATACCTAATTTGCTTTAGACATTCAAGTAAGTGAGGAAAAAGGAAATCTTGTCTGCATTTTGGATTTTCTTCTGACTTCAATTATCATTCTTTACTCAGGGTGCATGTGGAGATTTTTGGTTTTGTTTTGCAATGGTTAAGAAGTACGTGGGACTTTGTTTTCATTGTTTTTATTTGTGGGTAGTTTGGGTTTGGGGGGACTACTTTCTCAGGAAAGAATCTGTAACCAGTGCTGCTTAGAAGCACCTGAGAATGGATACTGAGCTGTGACTGCATCAAATCTATTGTGGCATTAATTTTTCAATTATTCAATGAATTTCCCCTTTTAATGGCGCTGAAAACCCCTGTTGGACTTAAAGCTCAACATTCAGAAAACTAAGATTATGGCATCTGGTCCCATCACTTAATGGCAAATAGATGGGAAAACAGGGGAAACAGTGGCAAACTTTATTTTGGGGGGCTCCAAAATCACTGCAGATGGTGAGTGCAGCCATGAAATTAAAAGAAACTTACTCCTTGAGAGAAAAGTTATGACCAACCTGCTGCTGCTGCTGCTAAGTTGCTTCAGTCGTGTCCGACTCTGTGTGACCCCATAGACGGCAGCCCACCAGGCTCCCCCATCCCTGGGATTCTCCAGGCAAGAACACTGGAGTGGGTTGCCATAGCCTTCTCTAATGCATGAAGGTGAAAAGTGAAAGTGAAGTCGCTCAGTCCTGTCGGACTCTTAGCGACCCCATGGACTGCAGCCTACCAGGCTCCTCCGCCCATGGGATTTTTCCAGGCAAGAGTACTATTACCCACTTATTCTATACACAAAGAAACAGGCACAAAGCTAAGTCACTTGCCAGAGGACACACACGGAAGCCACAGAGACAGGACTGAAGCCTGGGAGTGCAGCTTCAGAGCCTCGTGCTTCTATGAAAAACAAAACAAGTTTAAAAACTCTTGGTTTTATACTGAGTTGGCCAAAAAGTTTGTTTGGGTCTCTCCACAAGATATTTTACTTGACCAAAAAAAAAAAAAAAAGTTGTATAATGTCTTTGAAAATGCTTTCAAAAATTTAAGTATATTCTAAATAAACCATTCTTGAACTGTTTTCACTTTAACCAAACATTCTGAATATAAGCTACTGTCCAACAGAAGTGCACTTTAATTTACCATGCACAAGTGTGTTAAATTTGAGGATTATCTAGATGTTCAGCTTTTAGGCTGAATAATCAAAACAAAACTTGCTTTTTCTTACTTGTTTCTCAACTCAGAATTTTGCAGGCATAATTTCAGATATGTTAAAAAAAATCTTAGCCTTCGTATTGAACGAAAATTCTATGATAAAATAAAGAAGTAAAAACTGATGAATGCAAATCTGAAAAAAAAATGGTATAGATGATCTTATTTACAAAGCATAAATAGAAACACAGAGATAGAGAACAAACATACGGATACCAATGGGTAAAGGTGGGGCTGGGATGAATTGGGAGACTGGAATTGACATATATACACTATTGACACTGTGTATAAAATGGATAACTGCTGAGACCCTACTGTGTAACACAGGGAACTCTACTGAAGGCTTGATGGTGACCTAAATGGGAATGAAATTTAAAAAGTGGGGATACCTGTATGCGTATGGTAGATTCACTTTCCTATGCAGTAGAAAATAACATACTAACATACATTGTAATACAACTATACTCCCCCAAAAAAATTTTTTTAAAGATTCATGAATGCATACCTATCTAGTTAGGTAGCAGAAAAAAAGGAAGAAAGAGAGAGAGAAAGGAAGGAAAGAAGGAAGAATCTAATCATTTTTGTACCAGAGACTAACTCAGGTGTATCATATACCTGGTGTTTGTGCAGGCAAAAATCACTCCATGTTCTTTCCGACAAAGAATAGGCACCCTGCAGACAGCATTACCTTTTCCCTCCTCAAACACAGTTCCACTCAGTGCGGGACTAGAAAAAGATCTGAGAGACACTGGAGAAAAGATTAGAGTTGGGGCATCTACATATTCACTCTAATACTCATTCCTTAACTGCCAGAATAATCTCCACAAGCATTTAACAACCACTGCCCGGAAATGGCAACCCACTCCAGTGTTCTTGCCTGGAGAATCCCAGGGTCGGGGTTAGCCTGGTGGCCTGCCATCTATGGGGTCGACAGAGTCAGACACGACTGAAGCGACTTAGCAGCAGCAGCAGCAGTCCTTGAAATGTTTCCTCTTTCTTTTTTTCTTTCATGTATATATTCTTCATACACATATACTCTTAATCCTTCAATACACATATACTTCTATTGCACATATGAAAAAAGAGTCTCTGAGAAATTTTACTGCAGTGAATTTGCCCAAGGTTGCCCTACTAATTAAGCTTACTAATAACCAACCTTTATTGTACCATTTATGTATTCTGATTATTAATACATAATAATGCCTTCAAAAAAAGTCTAACTTCAAAATATAATATAGTTTATGTCCTAGAAAAATTTGACATGGAAAAATGACCTTATTAATATGTATAGAAACACATTAATTTTATTTCTTGATATCCTGCAGTTTTAATAGTTTTAAGAGTTCTAATTCATGACCTTGAGTAAAATACATATCAGAGTTAGTGAAATTATACCGCTTTTTTTTCCTTTTTAAGTTATTCATAGCACTCTTAACTATTTTGCCCAGTTAGTCAGTAATTAAGAACGTGCTTTAGTTTTTAACATCATAAAAGTGAATAAGTAACCACGAAATCTAAAAATCTCTTCTCAGACAGTTAACTCATTTCATAGATATAAAGGGATTCATTAATTAGTTGTAGATTAAGGTTTGCCTTGCATATTATCAATGATTTAATGTTCTATGATTTGGTAATTAGATAATATAATTACAATATATTAAAATCTTTTTTATCATTACAGAATTTAGTGGATAAATTGGAAGAAAATTGTTATAGTTTCATGAGAATTTGATGGTGAAGGGGAAGAGAGAAGATAGACAAGGAGAAGCAGCAACAATTACGAGGAATCTAGACTATACCCGTGTGGCTCAGAAAAAGAAAAAAATTTTTAGCTCCAGGGACACTCGCATTTTCAAAGAATATCCCCTTCAAATGGAGTCCCTCTGGTGAAAGCAGAGTGAAGTCTGTCCTGAGGACAACCCCCCAACTACTGACTTCTTACAGCCCTTGTGTCCCATCTTCAGGATCCACACTTTGACATTCACTATTAGCTCTGAAAATCTCTGATTTCAAATCTAGTAAACAAGAAGAATGTCAAGGAAGCTGTGAAGAAGGTCCTCATCTGCATTCAGATTCTGACACTGAGGACCCCTGAAGTTATACTGAGAAGCATCACGAAACTGCCTCTGCAGAACAGGGACCGTTTCTTTGAATCTTACCTTGAGACATGCCCAGAATAGACGTGTACATCTGCAGGATCCATAAACAATTTAAGACAATAATTGTGGACATCTTGCTCTGATCACTTCCATTTCTACAGTGAGAGAGGAACGAATCCTGGGTCCCTCTTATGAGCAATTTAAAGAGCAAGGGTCATGCACATACTCTGTGTACAAACTCACAGGCAGATACTGGCTATTTTACTTCCATGAAGTAAAAGGAAAAATGAATAAAAAGAAGAAACAAAGAAGAGCACAGGGTGAGAACGGTGCCTCAGAAAATCAGTTCCAAGACAAGCACTATCAGGTCCAAGGAACAAACAGACGGGAAATTTGAAATTCTAGAATAAGTTTGCTCATACCAATAGCATCTACTTTTTGCTTAAATGAAAAGTTGTTTATGTACACCACAAATGACGAGAAAGAAAGAGCGTGGGCACTGAAATCAGAGGCCAGGGCTTGAATCTCATATCTATCACTGATCAGCTTCATGACATTGGGGAAATTATCTTTCTAAACTTTAGCTTTCATACATGTAAAATGGGTATAACAATATGAATCTGAAAGTTTTCTTGAGAGAATAGAACATGATAATGTACATGAGGTGCCAGGGAGCTAAGCACAGAATAGGTTTGTAAGCCAACACTGCTTGACAAGGAGAATTTCCCACTGATGCTGAGTAACCCAGAATGCACTGGTATGCTCGAACATCTGCCTCTGGTGAGCTTAGTGGGCTCAAGACTTCCCAATGATAGCCAGTTTAGAGGCTTTCTCCTCATGGAATCCAGGTAATACAAGTGGTCTATAGTCATACACTACCCAAGCAACTGAACAGCTTGTCTTAGATAATATAAAATGGATGACAGTATTTCACATCTCTTATTATCAGAAAATGTTTCTGAGGACAGGCACTGCCTGTGGTACCTAAGCAGTAGCATCTATCTACACCATATTCTATACTGCACTTAGCATAGTGCATATGTTAGCATTTCTTCTAACGAGCCACAGTTTCTATGCACTAGCAACAGCAGAGTATCTGAAAGAGAGCTGTAGCTTCAATAAAATAAATTGTGTTCATATTTGTTTGACAGTAATCACTCAGGAGTTCTTTAAGAATCGGTTTCTGCTTAACAATGTTTTATTTTTAAATTTGGAATCCCTTTATAGGTTAAATCCCTTTATAGGAGACAAAGAATCAAAAAACTTGGCTTAATTTCATTCCAATTACCTAGGCAGCTTTCCATACATAAAGCTCTGAGATAGGTGCCACGAGTTATTTAGATAATTTGAATGCACACCCACCATGTTGGATTATAATCTAGTTGAAGAACGGGGTGGGGGGTAATATGGCAAGCACATAATTATAAAGCATAATATGGTAAATTCTTACTGATTGGAATTATAGAAGTTAGACAAATGCTAATCTCTTACAGTCCATGGCCACCATTAACTATAGTCTCTCCCCATACTTGGGTTTGGTCTCAGAAATCTTGCCAACACGATGCACTGTCAAGCCAGCAAACTTGATCAGAGCCAATAATCTATTTAGTACCCTTAAATCATGATATTGCTGATTCTTGCTAGAGATACACAAATGACCTAAGAGAACTGATTCATTCATCAGTAGTTGTTGGGATATTAACATTCCTTCCTTGGACAGAGAAGTCCAACATTACTCAGGAGAAAATAAGAGCTTTCATAAGAATGAAGAACTAACATATCTTGATTATTACCAAGGTGAGTAATGATCAGAAGAGGAAACAAAAATTGGTGGACTAAGGTTACTGCAAAATAGACACAAAGGCATTTAAACAGAACATTGTCAAGAACAGAATGAAAGCAAACTGAAGGATTCTTTGGGCTACTTCTAAACCATGGGCCATTGTTTGTAAATCCCTGACCTGTGACCTAAATATTAAAGATATGGGGACAAAATTATCAATGCAAATCTTTAAACGTGATAGCACAGTTGACAACTCTGACCCACAGGAAGTCCTTAGTAGAGTTCCAGGGACCAGAAGTAAATTCATCACTTTGCCAGAGGCAGCACCTAACTATTAAAGCTGGTAAATAGACTTTCAGGCCAAGTTACAGGTCTGGAAATCCAGCAAAAGTTGTGTGTGCTGTGCTAAGTTGCTTCAGTGGTGTCTGACTCTTTGCAATCCTATGGACTGAAGCCCACCAGGCTCCTCTCTCCATGGGATTCACCAGGCAAGAATACTGGAGGTGGGTTGCCATGCTCTTCTCCAGGGGATCTTCCTGATCCAGGGATTAAACACACATCTCCTGCATCCTCTGCATTGACAGGCAGGTTCTTTGCCACTAACATCACCTGGGAAGCCCAGAAATCTGGCAAAGGTTAGAGGCAGATAATAGGAACTTAGCAAATTAATGAAGTGTATAACATGATGGAGCTAGAAGTTTCAATTGCCTCAGTAGTTGTCTATAGTGACCCATTTCAGAATTAAATAGGAAACTAATTTTGATCTTTTTTCCTACTTGATAGAATGAAGAATATTGTGACTAATGGTTGCTGTTGTTCAGTTGCTCAGTTGTGTTTGACTCTTTATGACCTCATGGACTGCAGCATGCCAGGCTGCCCAGTCCTTCACTATCTCCGGGAGTTTGCCCAAACTCATGTTCATTGAGTCCGTGATGCTTCACTGAGTCCATGATGCCATCCAACCATCTCATCCTCTGTCATCCTCTTCTCCTGCTTTCAATCTTTCCCAGAATCAGGGTCTTTTCCAATGAGTTGGCTCTTCACATCAGGCGGCCAAAGTATTGGAGCTTCTGCTTCAGATTCAGTCCTTGCAATGAATATTCAGGATTCAGGGTTGATTTCCTTTAGAGTTGACTGGTTTGATCTCCTTGCTATCTAAGGGACTCTCAAGAGTCTTCTCTAGCACCACTGATTGAAAGCATCAATTCT
The DNA here is from genome assembly GCA_006410635.1 of Cephalophus harveyi. NCBI lineage: Eukaryota > Metazoa > Chordata > Mammalia > Artiodactyla > Bovidae > Cephalophus > Cephalophus harveyi. The sequence goes on along the minus strand of SJYT01038604.1, from coordinate 11,334 downwards.
TCGGTGCTCAGCCTTCTTAACGGTCCAACTCTCACATTCATGCATGACTACCAGAAAAGTCATAGCCTTGACAATGTGAATAATGGTAAGAATAATAATACTGTTTATAATGTGCATTCAAGCAATCTTTAAAAACACATAATTTTTCTGCCTTCAGAAAATGAAAAGCAAAAAGCTTTGTTGCCTTGTGCCTCTATATACACTATATACAGATACAGGTATTGTTTATAGCACTTTTCCGTTTTCCTTACTATAAACTTCCTTTCTAGAGACAGGAGTGTTTTACCCAGAAAATGAAGGTGTTTGGCTTTTTAAAGTTTACTTTTTATTCCCCTATGAATTTTATATCCCAGAAAATTGCTTCAGTTCAGTTCAGTTCAGTCGCTCAGTTGTGTCCGACTCTTTGCGACCCCATGAATAGCAGCACGCCAGGCCTCCCTGTCCATCACCAACTCCTGGACTTCACTCAGACTCATGTTCATCTAGTCTGTGATGCCATCCAGCCATCTCATCCTCGGTCGTCCCCTTCTCCTCCTGCCCCCAATCCCTCCCAGCATCAGAGTCTTTTCCAATGAGTCAATTCTTCGCATGAGGTGACCAAAGTACTGGAGTTTCAGCTTTAGCATCATTCCTTCCAAAGAAATCCCAGGGCTGATCTCCTTCAGAATGGACTGGTTGGATCTCCTTGCAGTCCAAGGGACTCTCAAGAGTCTTCTCCAACACCACAGTTCAAAAGCATCAATTCTTCGGCACTCAGCCTTCTTCACAGTCCAACTCTCACATCCATACATGACCACAGGAAAAACCATAGCCTTGACTAGACGGACCTTAGTCGGCAAAGTAATGTCTCTGCTTTTGAATATACTATCTAGGTTGGTCATAACTTTTCTTCCAAGGAGTAAGCGTTTTTTAATTTCATGGCTGCAGTCACCATCTGCAGTGATTTTGGAGCCCCCCAAAATAAAGTCTGACACTGTTTCCACTGTTTCCCCATCTATTTCCCATGAAGTGATGGGACCGGATGCCATGATCTTTGTTTTCTGAATGTATTGTAGAAAAAAATTTCAAACAGCTAATTTTTGCCAAAGTTTTTATTTGCGTTGTAGTTGGTGTTATTATGGTAAGATTCCCAAAGAGATGCATGAATTTCAGGAAATTTTATGTGAATATTTCCAAGGATTCATTGAACATTCTACATTTTGTATGACAGAATCTTGAATAAACTTCTAGAATTTATTTTCTATGAAGTTTTTGCTTCTCTAGTATAGAAATATAATTACAGATCTCCTCTAAACACACAATAGTTGAAATTTTGGCTCAAATCAATATAATGCACAATATACATTGAATCCTCCTTGTTTGTATTTAATTTTGTTACTTTCTTAAAAAAAGGGCACTATGATAAATCCTTCTTTCAAGATTTTTTTAAAATATTGTCTTCAAACAATTTTTAAGTTTCAAAATAGAAAAATGTCCCATAGAATGTGCTGCTGGAAAATCTATAACAATATTTGCATTATTTTTATTCTTATCCAGTACTTAATATGTGCTAGGCACTACACTATGAATGAAAAATGGTTTGAACCCATAATGAGCTTCAGATTCTTCAATGGAAATAGAAATATAAGTANTTTTAAAATATTGTCTTCAAACAATTTTTAAGTTTCAAAATAGAAAAATGTCCCATAGAATGTGCTGCTGGAAAATCTATAACAATATTTGCATTATTTTTATTCTTATCCAGTACTTAATATGTGCTAGGCACTACACTATGAATGAAAAATGGTTTGAACCCATAATGAGCTTCAGATTCTTCAATGGAAATAGAAATATAAGTATAAAGTCGCTGTGGGAAACCAGATATCATGCTTCATTTGTCAAGCCGTGTGTCTTGGATCTGCTACTTAACAGTGCAACATTTGTAGGCTAGAAAAATGATACAGATGATCTTACTTACAAAACAGAAGTAGAGATAGAGACATAGAGAACAAACATATGGACATCAAGAGAGGAAGGAGAGGTGGGATGGATTGGGAGATTGGGACTGATACATATACACTACTATGTATTAAACAGGTAACTAATGAGAACCCAATGTATATACAGGGAACACTCCTTGGTTCTCAGTGGTGACCTAAATGGGAAGGAAATCAACAAAGAAGGGATACATGTATACATACAGCTGATTCACTTTACTATATAGTAGAAACTAACTGGAAAAGGTCAGTTTTTATCCAAATCCCAAAGAAAGGCAATGCCAAAGAATACTCAAACTACTGCACAATATGTGAAGAGTTGACTCATTGGAAAAGACTCTGATGCTGGGAGGGATTGGGGGCAGGAGGAGAAGGGGACGACAGAGGATGAGAAGGCTGGATGGCATCACGGACTAGATGGGCGTGAGTCTGAGTGAAGTCCAGGAGTTGGTGATGGACAGGGAGGCCTGGCGTGCTGCGATTCATGGGGTCGCAAAGAGTCGGACACAACTGAGCCACTGAACTGAACTGAACTGAACACAGCATTGTGAAACAAGTATACTTCAGTTAAAAAGTAACTTAATAAAAGTCACTTGAAAACTTAAAAAAAAACTTTGGTCACTTAAGATTAAAACTGACATATTCTTTAATTTTTTATGTAGTAAAACACATTTAATATGTGATCTATCCTCTTAAAATGTTAAGTGCACAATACAGAATTGTTAGCTACAGGCATAATATTGTACAATTCATCTCCAGAACTTACTCCACTTAAATAACTGAAATGTTACATTCCTGAAATAGCAACTGTCTACTTCCCTTTCCCTGCCCAGCTCTTGGAAACCAGCATTCTACTCTCTGTTTCTATGAGTTTAACTCGTTAAGACAACTAGGTGGAATCATACAACTTTGTCTTTCTCTGACTGGTTTATTTTACTGAACATCATTTCCTAAAGCTTAGTTCATGTTGTTACATAATGCAGGATTTCCTTTTTAAAGGCTGAATTACAGTCCACTGTATGTCTATACTGCATTTTTCTTTACCCATTCGTCTGTTGATGGATATTTGGGATTTTCCACATCTAGGCTATTGTGGATGATGCTGCATTGAACATGGGAATGTGAATATCTTTTCGAGTTCTTGATTTCAGTTGTTTTAGATAAATAGCCAGAAGTAGAATTGCTGCATCCTATGTAATTATATTTTTAGCTTTTTGAGGAACCTCCTACGGTTTAGGAGTTGCACCATTTTATATTCCCATCAACAGTGCACAAGGCTTCCAATTTCTTCACACCCTTGCCAACACTTGCTACTTTTTGGGTTTTTGATAATGGCCAATATTCTTGGTTTGCTTCTGCTATAAAAAAAAAAAAAAAACAAAAAAACAAAAACCTGCTTCCCAATCAGCGACAGACAATTCCTGTATCTCAAATTCTGGCAGATAAAAGAATTTTAAATTGACTCTAATTCAGCAACATACAACTGAAAGAAATGAGAATAACAAAAGATTCTGAAAGATATTCTTGATAGAAATTCTTAGTTTGTTCATGATTTTCACCCATGGACCCTAAAAGAAATGAGCCCCATTACCAAGTTTGCTGTTGGGTAGTACTGGAGCAAATTCAGTTATATTTGTATTACCAAAGATCTTTTGTGTAGAAACCCACTGGAGAAATATCCTTTATTCTTTAAGTACTAGGGAGAGCTTTGCTTCCCTGAGAAACAGATGTTTTCTCCTTTTTTAACTGGCCCTTTCTACATTTCCCTTAAGCTGTCAAGAAATTCAGTGCCAAATTCTGTGTTCAAATATAGCTATTGAGAGGTCTCAATGGTCTTTATGTTATTTTTTCTCCATAAATTTTTCATTTAATTTTTGGAGAAAAGTAAGCTTCTGTTTAAAATTTGGAAAATAGTTGATTATTAAATTGCATATATTTTTGCTAAAGTGGTTATATATTTCTTACAGAATAACATGAAACATAAGCCATAATTAATCAATTAGCATTTTTTCTAAAATTAGATAAACATCAATATCATCCATCATTATAACCCAGATATTAAATACTTAGAAGATTGTTTTATGTGTCACTACAAATAGTTATGGAGAAGGCAATGGTACCCCATTCAAGTACTCTTGCCTGGAAAATCCATGGACGGAGGAGCCTGGTAGGCTGCAGTCCATGGGGTCACTAAAAGTCGGACACGACTGACAGACTTCACTTTCACTTTTCACTTTCATGCATTGGAGAAGGAAATGGCAACCCACTCCAGTATTCTTGCCTGGAGAATCCCAGGGATGGCGGAGCCTGGTGGGCTGCCGTCTATGGGGTTGCACAGAGTCGGACATGACTGCGGCGACTTAGCAGCATAAATAGTTATAAGTAATCTTTCTTATTTTATCAAATAGTCCTATTCAAAAAAGTATCTTATATTCATAAAATTAAAATTTATCTCAAATCAGATGTAAGAATATATAAATGGGCAGTTCTTTTTCACCCCTAGAATACTCAAACATTTTGAAGCTAAAAGTATGCCAAGGGCCAAATTTCAATCAATTTGTGTATTATAGCAAAGCACAGGTGCAGCTGGAACAAACTGCTGTCATACAAGAAGGCATTTTCATTTTTGGTAAAACAATTTGTGTGTCTGGATTTCACTTCAAAGCTTTAGAAAGTCTAGGGCATCATCAATTATACATTTGTCTTTTCTGTAGTTCTGTACTACTAGTGCTTACCTAAGAGAAGAGTCTTTGTAATATAAACATAAAACACTTTGTTTCACACATATGGATACACACACACATCTATATGCATATGTACAAATACACTATAGATATTCAGAATGGGCTTCAAATGCAATAAAATATAAATTGTACCTATTTTATCTTTTGTCAGAGAAATAGATCTCTTACTAGCCCATCACCATAACAAACAATGGGACATTGTGCCTGGGGGCATACACTAAACCCTCTGAAAAGAGGAAAGAAGCACTGTTGGTGGAAAAACTTAAATCAGTTTAAAAAAAATGACCAGGTGAAGCACTGTAGAAAATACAAGTATATAGCTTTCCTAGAGCTTTTACCAGATCATCTTCATGAAAGTCATGTACAATATTAGTGTTTTTTTTAATTTTTACTGGGCATGCTATTATCACCTATGATAATGAGTTTGTTTCTCTGCACCCATCATCTTCAAAACTCTGATTAAAACAGTTCAACTCCAGGATACCTCAAGCTCTGATTCCAAACTCTCCATTAAGTGCCCTTTGAAGCATCTAAGCCCACCTGTCATAGTAAAGAACAGTACTTCTCTTTCACCCACTCAAAATGGACTTTAGCATTATTGGGTCAAATGCTACATTTTTGACAAGGTATTAGTTATGCACATGAATAAGCATAGCACTTGTTAACACTAATGAAGAGAAAAGTTGCAACAGCTTTTATTAATCCTATGCTTTAGATGACAAAATACAGTAGTCAGCCTTGCTGGCATAGATGCTACCTACCAGAATATGAGGTCTGATACCTTCATGATGTTTAAAGTTCTTTGAAGAATTCCTAGCTGTAAAGTGGTAAAAGTAATGCTGTGTCCTTGTACACTTATCCTGTTTATTTAACATTTCTGTCTTGTATGTTGAAGTAGTGCTTGGAAAAGGAGGCTATAGGGTTGACAATAGTTAACAGAGCTTTTTTGCTGGAATTTATCTCTGCATAAGAAGGTGAAAATGTACTCAAGTAGTACATGCATATATTGACTTTTTATTTTACATTTTAATGTAAAATTCATGTTTCATTTCTTTTAAATTCATATTTAGATTTATGTTGAGATTGAGAAAAAGGCTATCCATTTTTAAAAGAAGGAAAAATTCATTTTGATATATTTGGAACTAATTTTAAAAGGGTAGATATGTTTAGAAAACAGGTGCACAATACTCTATAGACTTGATAAAACCATCCAAAAAAGTAAATGAACAATAAAAGAGAAAGTGGATTATTGGGAATTTAGAATACAAAAAAGATGAGCTTTTCCTTCTCAATTTAAGTATTTAAGCTTATATATTGAGAATGTTAAATATAATAGCAGGTATATCAAAAAAGTAATTTTCTTTTTAATTTTAACTTACACAAGCAAAACTGGAAGAAAAATTAGTCAGATTTTGAAGTGATTTCTTAAAACACTCTTTTTTCCTTACCAAGAATGTCACATCCAAAATAATTTAGCACCATAAAAGTTACATAATCATTCTGACATTCTCAAAAAGTAACACAAGAGTGCCTTAAAACTAACATATCCCATTCAGCAATTCTTCTATGTACACTATGAAGAGCAAAAGCATTGTGGTCTATTAGACTCATGTCAGAATAAACCAGGAGTTGCTTTAGGATGCTAAGCTTACACTCCATTAAAGCAAAGAATACTCCATTAAGGCAATTGATGACTAAATACTAAACCAGGAAAATCCTTATCTAGAGGTCTTCATGAAGACTAATGATTTAATACAAGAAGCTGCTCGAAGTGGGAGTCATGATTATGACTGTGCTTTAATGAGCTCCTTACAGCTTCAGTGCTTAATTATGGCTTTATAGTCATAAATATCTGTTGACTTACTGATACCTCAATTGATTAGTTAGTAGGACAGTTAGTAAGAATATTATATTCCAGTACAAGAATGTTATATCTCAGTGGTTCACAAACTTTAGTGTATCAAAATTATCTGAGGAGCTGAAATTGGAGATTCCTGATTCCCACTCCCAGAGTTTCTGATTCAGTACATTTGGAGTGGGGCTGGAGAATTATCATTTGTAATAAGATTACCAGATGATGCTGACGATGTTGGTTCTAGCACTACTTTGAGAATCATTCTTGTGGTTTAATAACTTTCCAGTTTCTTTTACAAAGAATGAGAGATACAATACGATCAAAAGTTTCCCAATAGTCAAGTGAATCAGGAAAACCTAAGCTATTACAGGTTAGGTAAACCTGTCAATAGCACTCTAGCTAAAAGACAGTTTTATATACTACTTGCTAAGACTAAACTCAGTAGAAACTTCTGAATCAGAATCTGTAAGAGCCGGCAACTTTTGTTTCCTCTGCCGCAAACTACCTTTGCTCTCCCAGGTCACATTCTAAGCTTCATTTGACTCAACTGGGACTTGATCTTCCCAGTGTGGGATTTTTTACTTTGCCATCTCTCTATATCATCATTGTCCAGCTGAAATAGAATGAAGGCCATAAGTTTAATTTTATATTTTCTAATAGCTACAGAAAGAAAAAAAACAGGTGAAATACATTTTAACAATATATTTTAATCTAACCCAATAAATCAAAAATATTATCATTGCAACATGTTATACAAAAATTATTAATGTGATATTTTACTGTTTGGCACTAAATCTGTGAAATTTTGGTATCCATTTTATACTTACAGTACATTTCAATTTAGATGCTAAATTTTCAGTGGTTTAAATTAAATTGTAATTTGACAGAAACAATAGTTTTGCTTAACAAAGAAGTATTTAGACTGCTTCAAGTTTACTTAAGTCTAACTGAATAAAGATTGAGGGCAGGAGGAGAAGGGGATGACAGAGGATGAGATAGTTGGATGGTATCACCAACTCAATGGACATGGGTTTGGGTAGGCTCTGGGAGTTGGTGATGGACAGGGAGGCCTGGCGTGCTGCGGTTCATGGGGTCGCAAAGAGTCGGTTACGACTGAGCAACTGAACTGAACTGAATACAAAAAAAAAAAAAAACAGAAAATAACAAAATTCAGTTTCTCAGTCATGCTAATTTGATATTTAAGTTCTTACTCGCTACATATAGCTAAGTGTGCCATAAAGGACAGCACAATTCTATATGTTTAACAACCACATGGATCCATTTTTTTTTTTGGTAGGAAACTTGGGAGAGCCTTGAAACAGGTAACTATATTAGGGAAATTCTTGAACTTCCCAAATAACCCACAAGCTCTACTGAAAGTGGCAGAGGAAGAACTGGACAGCTTGAAAAGGAGTAAACCTCTGTGATGTGACATCACTAGTCAGAAGAGGAAGGACTCTGTCCACACTGAAAATGTCTTTTGTTTACATAATAAAGCACAGCTGAGAGTATAAAATCCAATGATCCCACACAATTTATTATTCTACTGTATTTATTCTATTGTATTCTACTTAGCTTCTCCCAAATTTCTATTGTGGAAACTAAATACTATTCTAACCTAAACAAGAATAATTTTACAATTCAAATATCACTAGTGAGATAGCCTGGAGAAGGTGATGGCACCCCACTGGAAAATCCCATGGACGGAGGAGCCTGGATAGCTGCAGTCCATGGGGCCATGAAGAGCCGAACACGACTGAAACGACTTAGCAGTAGCAGCCGTAGCAGTGAGATAGCCAACTTCTTCACAAATAAAATTCTAAAGTTCTCTATAGATTTCTTTAGAAGGGATAATTAAACTATTTAAAATGTGTTTCAATTTTAGATCAATTTCCTTGAGAAATTTACTTCAATTAATGTAATTTTAGACATAGACAAAAGGAAAGAGGGAGAATTTTAAAATACTTCTGCAATAGTTGCCACTGACAATATGTTTACAACAAACATAAGACATTTTTATTGACATACTTCCATGAGATACTTTAATTATAACATTGGATTTACCTCTCCACTCATAGAGCTTTGCCTGTTTTAATATGAGGAAACTGACACTTATGAGTATGTGATTTTCTTAAGGACACATAGCTAGTAAATCTTTTCTGCCTGCAAGTAAGTAAGTAAAGTCGTTCAGTCGTGTCCGACTCTTTGCGACGCCATAGAGTGTAGCCGACCAGACTCTGAGGAGCCTCTCAGTCCATGGAATTTTCCAGGTAGGAGTACTGGAGTGGGTTGCCATTTCCATCTCCAGGGGATCCTCCCAATCCAGGGATCAAACCCATGTCTCCCGCACTACAAGCAGACGCTTTACTGTCTGAGCCACCAGGGAAGCCTAAATTCTTTCTACTTTAAGACTCTGGTACCACAAGCTAACAAAGAATTTCATTTCTGAAGAATACCATTCACAGGCTGATAATCTGAGAACTAAAATTATTGACAAATATTTCATTGTAATCAGAGAACTACTTCTGGAATCTTAGTGTTTGAAAAGAACAGTTTTTACTTTGGTATGTAATTCATAGAGTAGTGTTTAGGGCAATAAAAGAACAAAATAATTTACTGGAATTTGGACCTAAGCTGATGCTGCACTTAAAATTGCAAGTGTTCTCTCCTCATGTCCCCTTGTCTTCATGCCTTAGTTACAGAACATGTAGGCAATGACATATTCAGTAGACATATTGAGGTGTCTCCAATTTTCTCCAAAGAAAAAACCAAGGAATGTTCCTCCAAAAATGTTTTAAAATCTAAGTAACTTCATTTTCATCTCCCTCACAGGCAATTATACTATTTCTGAGACTACCTAAATTCACAGACATTAACTTCTCTAATATCACTATATAAAAGAACTATGCAGATTTATAAAACCACTCTAAACTAGCTCTAAGTTTAGGTAACTCCATTTTAGGAATAACAGCTTGTCTCTTCATAGTTCATCTTGAATAGAAGAGCTTTTGGATGAAGACATTAAAATGCTCCAACTCACAACTTATTGAGTGCTTACTATGTGCTCTGTTCTGTGATACCAGAAAATAGCAAATGCCTTTGAGTTGTATCTGACACAAATTGTTAGTGTATTTTATAGATTTCCTTGTCTCAGTAATTCGTGGGTAGAGAGCAAGCAATTAAAAATAGCTGTCATTATTGTCAATAGAAAAGGAAAATATTTGGCTTTCTAGTCCTCAAATTTAGCTTTTCAGCAAATTTACATTGTACTTTAGGGCATTCTTATAAACTCATCAATGAAGAAATATTAGTAGTCTGAGATAATATTACATAAGTTGTACTAATAAATACTTTGTATTCCATTAGGAATTCATACCACTGGCAGTATTATATGTTTGAATAGAATTTGTGATTTCAGTAAAACTGAAGTTGTGGGAGTAAGGAGTATTATTTTCTTAATGAGGTCAAAACAGGGAAGGAATAAATAATTACTAGTAATTAGATAAATCTTAAACCTGTCTCTTATACACATCTATTCTATAAGTTCTATAGTTTTTTTAAGTTATACATTTAGGTCTGTAATTTGATTTGCAATAGTTTTTGTGAAGGGTGTAAGTCCTGTGTCAAGATCCTTTTTTTTTTAATGTAGATGTCCAGTTGTTTTAGCACAACTTGCTGAAAAGACTATCTCTGTTCTATTGAATTGTCTTTGCTCTTTTGTCAAAGATATATTAACTGTATTTATGTGAGTCTATTTCTGGGCTTTCTATTCTGTCCCATTGATCTATTTGTTTATTCTTTTCCCAATACCACACAGCCCTGATTACTGTAGCTTTAAATAAGTCATAATGTCATGAGTGTCAATCCTCCAGGTTGTTCTTCTCCTGCAAAATTGCATTAGCTAATTTGGATCTTTTTACTCTCCATATAAACTTTAAATCAGTTTTTTGATACTAAAGATTAATTTGTTGGAATTTGATTGGGATTACATTAAATCAAATAGATCGACTTTGAAAGAACTGACATCTTGGTAATATTGAGTTTTCTTATCCATGAACATGACATCTCTCTCCATTTATTTATTTCTTCTTTGACATCCATTCTATTTTTTTCAATAAATATTCAGTGAATGCCAGTATATACCAGACACTATGTGAGGCTCTGGATCCATGGTGATAGTCTATCCCACAGAGCTTTTAGTATAGAAGCATTCACAAGAGGCTAGCTAAAAGGAGTTACTCTTGAAGATGTAGAGTTGTATTGCAAAGGAAGATAAGTAAGACTCTGACTTTTTACTTTATACTACTCCAGACACTATGTGAGGCTCTGGATCCATGGTGATAGTCTATCCCACAGAGCTTTTAGTATAGAAGCATTCACAAGAGGCTAGCTAAAAGGAGTTACTCTTGAAGATGTAGAGTTGTATTGCAAAGGAAGATAAGTAAGACTCTGACTTTTTACTTTATACTACTCAGCCTGGGCTTCTTTTATAACTAAATGTTTATTATTACAAATGTATTTATTTTTTAACTTAGAAATTGTCAATATCCATGTAAAGATCAGGCCAAGAAGAAATATAACAATGGAGTACAAATGTTAACAGATTTGAAAATGTGAGCCACTATCTTATGCCCGATTTCTCCAATTTACTTCCATTTTAAAGTGTACCATATATATGCATGCAGGTCAGGAAGCAACAGTTAGAACTGGACATGAAACAACAGACTGCTTCCAAATAGGAAAAGGAGTACATCAAGGC